>MU006096.1:1103497-1315833 GCA_010093705.1 Patellaria atrata CBS 101060
ATCCCTTATCCCCTCCATCCCTACATACCCTCTATCCCCCCTCTCCCCCAATACGACAAGAATAATAACCGACGCCACTAACTCTAACACAGGCCCTCGAAAACGTCCTCCAGTCGATGAACAAGCTAAACCGCAGTCTGGAAGGCGTGATCGCGGTCGGGAACGAGTTTGGCGCCGTGGAGGCGCTGTGGAGCCAGTTTGAAAACGTTATGGGGAGGACCGGGGAGGGTCCGGTGGGGGATGAGGGGGGAGAGGAGGAGGGATGATGGGGCGATGAAGAGGTATGACGGGGGGAGTATCAGGTTCTGAGGGAGGTGGGGATGTGCGTGTGAATGCGAATGCGAATGCGAATGCGAGCAACACAACAGGTAGAATGCAAGTCACTTTGATACCCGACGATGAGCGTATGGCATACACAATACGGCTGTTTTCAGAAGTATATGTATTGGGGCCGTCGACGGCGATATAGTCAATACAAGAAGAAGTATCTGTCCAAGGGAAAAAGTGGGATGAGATCACAGTAAAGTCATGAGCCATGGAAGCATGACAGCAACCCCATCCGTAATCAACGCCGGAAATGTATGTGCCCCCTCCCCTTTGAACCGATTATGCACGAATAACAGAGCGTGTAGACTCCTTCCTACGAGGCGTATCCCTCAACAAATGAGAATATCCGTCACATGTCGTGTATGCATCAAAACCATCCGTCCGCCGTGGAGATTATCTGGGTCGATCAGAGAACCTTGCAGGTCCGGCTTCTCTTGCTTTTCCTACTTCTGTTGCTTCCCATACCTGAGACGCGGCCGGTCTCTTCTCGTTGTTCCTCACCCACCGCCATTGTTACTGCTGTATCGAAGATCTCGTCGACGCCAATCATCTCTTTACTACTGCACTCCATATAGAGAGCGTCCATCTTGTCTGCGACGGCCTTGCCCTGTTGTGGGGTTACCGGTGTCAGACCTTGGGTCTTGAGTAGTTCAATGCAGGTCTTCTTGTAGCGGAGGTCGGATTTGAGGCCAACGAGGATGATGGGAGTGGTGGGACAGAAGTGGGTTACTTCAGGATACCACTACTCATGATTAGTCTGCTATATTTATATCATGGGAAGCTAGAGTGTCTTACCTTGTCCATGACATTCTCTAACGAGTTGGGACAGTCAATGGCGAAGCAGACGAAAATGAGGTCAGTCTCCGGGTAAGAGAGTGGACGTAGGCGGTCGTATTCTTCTTGTCCGGCTGTATCCCACAACGCTAGCTCGACCATCTTTCCCGTAGGCGGATGAGGTGTGTGAGTAATGTAGTTCTCGAAGACTGTGGGAACATATTTCTATCACACGCTATCAGTACTTGATCATTCTGCTATGGTATACGATGCTTTGCCTTACCTCTGGAAAGTATCCTTGACTATAGCTGATCAACAAACATGTCTTCCCACATCCGCCGTCGCCGACGACGACTAACTTTTTCGAGTACGCTGGAGGTTCTGTGATAGTTGTGGCAGCTGTATCACTTGTGGAAGTTGTACCGTTCGAGCTAACTGTACCGTTGCTTTCGCGCTGACTGGATGTTCGGACGGGTTTACGAGCGATACCACCTACAGGATTTACTGATGCCTGCATCGAGCCTTTGCGGCGAAGGTAATCGTAGTTCTGCGAAGACATGGTGACCGTCTATTGAAGAAAGATAAAACAAGAGAAAATGCTGAAATCAATTACAATGCTTATGATATTCAAGGCTTAGTGCGAATAGCCTCACATGCAGAAATGCAGGGAGAGGAACGTAGGTTGAAGTTGTAGGTTCCGATTCAGGTGTGTGCAGATGTTGGAACTTTGGATTGATCCTTGGTCTGCATAGCAACCAGAGTAAACAAAGGCCAAGCCCGAACTTTAAGCGGCCACACTCAAATTTGCGCCCAATCAGAGATGGGACGAGTGGGCACCGAGGCAGGTCCACATGCGGCCGCTCCGCCCCTGGTCGTCATTTCGGATCGTCAGTCAGCACCGCAGCCCAGGATGAATACATCAAAGGAGATGAGCGCGTAAGGGAAGAATGCATCAATTCTACACCTTTTACGTCATTTCAACGCTCTCGGTGCCTCCATCATGAGCGTGTAGGACGCTGCACAAACCCACCGTATTTTCCTTCATGCAATCGCCAACGCCGGCAACAGATGGAGCAAGGGAAAGTCGTTCCGCACGAGACGGAGGTACAGATACTCGCAACGCCGCTGTCATGACAGATGCACCCCGCTATGATGCGGGAATGCGGGATCTAGATCATTGTACGTTAACGGTGCATCGAGACATGTAGAAATGTAGAGACTGATTGATTTGCGCGAACGTGAAACAGACGCCAGCAAACTTCCTAAATGGCGTTACAATCTACGACAACGATTGATACCGATCGTACGCTCTGAGACGCCCTATCTGGCACTCTTTCAAGAAAAATGTCGAACATCGGCCCTCGATTCGTACTTTGCATTCACCGCAAACTTGGGCACGCATACCTTCTTTATGATAATGTTACCTATCCTATTTTGGTGTGGATTCACAAATGTGGGAAGAGCGTACGTAAAAACCCAAGGGTATACCGAAATAGTCGGCTGATATAATATTAAAAGCATGGTGCACGTATTAGCTGCAGGTGTCTTCTTCACTGGCTTCGTGAAAGATATGTTGTGTCTTCCAAGACCACTATCCCCACCCCTTCAACGGATAACCATGTCTGGATCGGCTGCCTTGGAATATGGCTTTCCATCCACTCACTCCGCAAATGCAGTATCAGTTGCAGTCTATGCAATTGCTTCGATACGGTCGAACGAGAACATCTCCAATTCCGTTCGCCTTGCTCTAGAACTTCTGTTCTACTGCTATGCTTCGTCAATTGTCATAGGGCGGTTGTATTGTGGCATGCACGGTTTCTTTGATGTCATAATCGGGTCTTTAATGGGAGCCGCAATAGCTGCTGTCCAACTTCTTTACGAAGAAGTCTTTGACCAATGGATCGCAACTAACGGTTACCTGAATCCCCTCATAGCTACGTTAATCTGTCTAGTCCTCGTCAGAGTACATCCAGAGCCTGCTGATGATTGCCCTTGTTTTGATGACAGCATCTCTTTTGTCGGTGTTACTGCTGGAATTCAAATTGGTTACTGGCATTATGCTAATACGGGTATGGCTTGGGATAAACCAATTCCTGGAACCGTGCCGTTTGATTTTGAAGAAGTTGGACTTTTTAAATCATCTTTAAGGATCATACTTGGAGTAGTCATCATATTCCTTTGGAGAGGCGTAGCGAAACCAACCCTCTTGAAAACTTTACCAACTTTGATGCGTTTCATTACGAAGATTGGCTTGGAGAATCCTCGCAAATTCTTTCTACGAGCATCGTTAGTACTCTGTATCAGTACTTAGTGCACTGAGCAGCTGTTAACTCAATATTAGAAGCCAATATTCAAGCGTACCGCACTTGCAGGATGATGACAATGTCATTCCCCCTGCATCGGAAATTCCACATTTACTGACACAATTCCGTCATCCACGCCAAAGAGCAGTCTCTATTGGACCGCAATCCGCGGCAGACGCATACGAAACAATTGCATACCGGCACAAGAGAAGGCGAGAGAGCTTATCCTCTACTGATGGCAGGAAAGACAGGAGTCCGGTGGATCCTAAGTCGCCCGCAACCTTAGACTCCGAACTTGACGCCACCCTAAGCAATCAGACAAGTTCAAATAATCGCAGTAGTAGCCCATTAGGTGTTGATCTGCTTCCCTCTCCTGTTTCCTCGCGAGTGCATTCGTACGAGCGGATGATGGGAACAGGAACGGTGGGAAAATCTCTAATCACCCCTCCGGAGAGTGTTGTAGACGTCACTACCGACGATAACCGACCTAATTTATGGACGGAGGAAGAAGAGAAGGAAGAAAGAGAGATGTTTCTGAAAATCGAGAAACCTCGAGTGAGGTATGATGTTGAAGTCGTCACCAAGCTCATAGTATATTCAGGTAGTCAATGTCTATCCCAAAACTTTCCTCCCCTGTACTAATAATCTCTATAGGTATCGCATGGTTAGCTGTTGAAGGTAACCCACTACTCTTCGAGTACTGCGGGTTAGGCATGAATTAGGAATTTTGGATTTTTATTTGAAATGTATCATAACGATCATAGTGTTGAAGTTTTGTTTATGACAAGCACTAGTCAACACGCAAGAATATGAACGGATGGCAATGTGAAGCTCGTATTTCATCTCCTACAGTAATTGTCCCTTACGGACGAGAGTCTGAGCATAGGGATTGTCTTGGCACTCACCCCCGACGTTCTCCGCAAACCCTGGCCTATGAGTTTACCTTGGCGTGCTATTTCTAAACTGTCAAAGTTGTCCTCTATGTGCCGAAGCAACAACACCAGCAATTCACAACGATGGTTTGGTCGCATATAGGAAGACTCTCTCTATTTTTGGTCGCGTTAGTTTCGCATACATCCGCACATGATGACCATTCTCATGGCCAGGTTCCCATAAGCGATAATGCCAATTGGGCAACAAGGCACATGGAAGGTTAGTACTGTGTGGCCTTGACCTCCATTCTAGCACAGCAGTAAACACTATAGTTTTTCATTGGACGTCTTCAACTCTTTGGATACCTTTTTCTTTGTACGATCCAAGCGCAATCGCTCTAGACTAACTATTCACTTGTCCAAAACAGAGGAACACCACCTCAGCTTCTTCGACGCCGGCGTCTTCTTCCGCCTTCACGATTTCGACAACACCGAAGCGTGGTCGCGCGACGACATCGCACGAACCTATGGTCTCTTTGATGAATCCTTAGCCTCGGTTCCCCAGGGTCGAAGGGACGAGATCGTGAACAGGGTCCTTGCCCTCTACGACACCGATAACTCGGGCACTGTATCCTACGACGAGTTCATTGCGGCCGACGCACGAGGCGTACAGCTACCAGACTTCGGACTTGGTCCAGGCCACCACGGTGATGATGAGTATGAGTACGAAATTCATCATTTTGAGAAGTATCATGGAGGTGATGACGTCAAGGAGGAGGATCTAACACATCCAGAGGATATCGAACATTTTAAGAAACATGAGAAGTTGGACATGGAGGAGTGGGAAAGAGAGAGGCAGGAGGCATGGGAGAGGGATGGGGGAAAGGTGGTGGAAGGGAATATTCCGAAGAAATTCAGGAGAGGGGGGTAAGCTATTTCGTTATACTGTAATAAGTTTTGGCTGGGCGGGGATCGTCTTGACTTTGGGATCGGCTACTGAGGGCTTACAGGTCCGCCTCGTGGTCTCGGTGGGTGTTCGATAAAACTATATGAGATTTATGGGGCTGTAAGTATACAAGCACGATGTTACGAGCTAATCGAGACGGAATCAACAGATTCAATACATGATGACTTTGAAGGAGTCATTGGACCAAAATTTGTCACCTTTCTCGAACCCCTTCTCGATCAATCAAATATCATCTTCTGAGTCGTTCTCGTTTTTGTATAAGCGTGAATTTTGAACGAATTACCGCACAATTTTCCGACACTCTCCTAGATACTAGGGAACGTATGATCAATAGGACTTAAATATTACTATATCTTCATCTATTCTGGTTTAATACCTATGAACATAAAGTTATCTGCTTTAATATTTAGAAACTGCGGTTTCGCCCTTCCTCGTATAAGGTCTTCAATCGCAGAGCCATATTTGATCAATAAATCCTCTTTGTGCGCAGTTTGGAGTATTCCAAGACCGAATGGTACACCGTTTTCGTTTACCCCAATAGGGATGGTGATCACTGGATATCCTACCCAAAAATCAGCAAAATTAACGAGAGTCAGAACATTAGTATACTCACCAGCTTTAGCAGCAACCTGAACCGCAACACCCCCATCTGCCTGTACTGGTACGAGAAGTCCATCAAGCGGTTCCCCTTGTGATTCAAGTGCAGCATCAATTCCTTCGTCCCTTGACTTCTTCTGTATATACGCTAAAGCATTAGTGTAGTTATCGTTCTTAATTCCCTTGGAAGCAGCACTCTTTTCAAAGGTATCCTGACCCGTAGGCCATGCGGGGTGTGTTCCAGGGACACCGCCCTCTTTCTCGGTGTGTCTGGTATTATACGCTATGATGTCTTCCAAGGTCTTAATGTTGTGCGGGTTGCTTGTCAAGCCAGAGAGGTACGATTGGATCTCGTTGTAGAATTCAGTCTTTACGACTGTGAATTCGGATTGTTCCGGGCGTCCTTGTTTGGCTGCGTAGTCCCTGTTTCCAGTATCAGTTATCTCTTATCTCTCGTTTGATGCATAGATTATGGCTTTTTACCAGTCGGAGCCCTCAGGGGGTACAATCTCCTCGGCACTGGGAAGGTCTACATTATTCAACACCTCAGCCCCAGCCTCCCGTATCTTCTGAATCGCCGTAATCAACCCTTCATACTCCATTTTCCCGTTCGAAGTTCTTTTAGCCCTCTCCCAGATCCGTTTCCACGGCAACCCAAACCGTGCCCCTTTCAACGCTTCCTTAGTCGTGACAAATGATGAATAGGAAGCTATAAACCTTCTATTAGATCAACTTGTGCACTACGATTGCGAAGAGAGAGTTACCGTTTTCCAAACCATGACTAATACCGTCTAACGCTATTACGGCATCGGCTACGAACCGCCCAAATGTGCCAACGGTGTCTAGGCTGCTGGACTCGGGGATGACGCCTGCGGTGGAAGTCAGACCTACGGTCGGTTTGAGACCTACGACGCTGTTGCGATCGGCTGGGTAGATAACCTATGTTATAATTAGCATTTTATACTCACTTAACTTTCGGGGTAGCGGTCTTGCATAGCAGTACATACGCTCCCATCCGTCTCAGTCCCCAGACTAAACGTAGCGATATTAGTAGCGACACAAACGGCACTTCCGCCACTCGAGTCTCCGGGCGCTTCTGCGAGGTTGTACGGGTTTCGACACTGGCCGCCGCGGCTGGAGTAGCCTTCTGAGCTTGGGGGTTAAGGTTAGAAGTTGGAATGGCTCAAGTGCGGAGGACGTACTAGTAGGATGCTCGCATTGCGGCCCATTCGGACATGTTGGCGTTGCCGATTAGCACGGCTCCTGCGTCTCGTAGTTTGGTAACTACTTCTGCGTCCTTTGGTACTGTGGCGCCGACGAGCACTGGGATTCTGTCAGTGGGTGTATGGCTGATGTAGGCATCAGGGGAGAACGTACTGGTGGAGCCGGCGGTGGTTTGCATGTCGTCTTTTGTTGCTATGTTCTGTGATTAAGGGGTTAGGGGATTTGTGCTAATATATATTTACGGCGCCCAAGCCGCGTCAGCAGATAACTGAAATCAGACATACATTCTTAACTACGAAAGGAATCCCATGCAATAAACTCCTTACTTTCCCCTCTTCTCTCTCCTTATCCATTCTATCTGCGATTAGGAGAGCTTCTGGGTTCACGTCGATTACTGCCCTAACCCACAGGTATCAATAAGTACAATCCTGTTACCACAATTCAAACTGAAAGCGCTCCTATGGTATGGATCACGGTTTATAGGAATCGTACTTGACAAGTTCATCTACCACCTCCATCCTCCCAAGGTGACATTCTGTGAGTTCGTAAGAGGTGAATTTCCCCTCCGTTAGAGCTTGTTGTAGTTGTGTGATTGAGTAGTCTTCAATATTGATACCCGCGCATAGGGGCATCTCCAAGTCATATTCAGTTTGGTTAGTCATTTCGGTCTAGATGCTGACCTGGGACTGGAGTATTGAGTGTATTCCGGATTCGGGCTTAGAGGACTAGTAAGGGAACTTTAGGTCAGTGACGACGAAAATGAGTTAAGTGGAAAACGAACTGAGGAATGACCAAATGAGGTACTATAGAGGTAATATCAGAAGAGGTATACTTTTGATAGGTGTCTAGTACCTATCAGAAGTGTCCGAGTTTATGGTTTGTCCGTGCCACGTGATCGAGCTCACCATTTGCTGGCAGGGTTAAGCTATCGACCCCTGAATATCAGAGCTGTGCTGCTTTCTTGACAGAGATCCAGTGATAATATACAATATTACATTCCATTAGACGTGCAGATACCCACCACAAAATGCATACACTCACTCAATACCATTGGTAGCACTGATCCAAACACCACCCCAATGCAACCATTTCCATGTATCATATCCTCGTCAAGGCGATCATGCCAGTATATTCTCGCCTACGACCGTACTTCCTCAATGGCACAATTCGGGTGCATGACATACATGATTCGCCCCTCACCATCCAATCCCTGACCAGCTTCATCAGCTAGACCTTCTCCACGGATTTGCATGAAGATATTGTCCTAATCATGCATTAGCAAAGGAACTTCGACGGTGATGAATAGACTACATACCTTTACCATCCTCTTCAGGACCTTTCTCGCGAGAACTCTCTCGTTATCTAGGTCTTCTTGGCTCTCGAGTTCTGCTTCTTTCTGCTCTAGATACCACACCAGTAAATCCTCTTCCTCTACCCCATCCTCTGCTGATTGTTGGTCTTCGTTGACACGCCGGACGAGGAGATTCAGAATCGACATGTACTTGTCATACGTAATCTTGGTACGCTCCCTGGCTTGTGGCGCAGGTGTGCGTTCGTCCTCATCCATAGCATCCTCGTCTCCCATACCGTCTTGAGCTCCACTAGGGCCGGCTTCATTATTAGCTTCGCTATTGACTTCTTCTTCCCCTTCTTCTTCTTCATCTTCAACTTCAACGTCGTCCTTCTCGACTGAAATAATACTCTGCCTAAGCAAATTATATGCTTCTATGACGAACTCCGGCGTGACCTCAGTAACACAGTTTGCTTTTGCAATTGCTTCACTGAGACGGATCATACTCTCTAGCTGCCTAACCGTGATACGGTAACTATTACGTCCAATACCGCCTTGGGCGTCATCAGCACGGAGATCCTTGTATTTCTCTACCAATGTAGCCTTCGCCTCAGGTAGAAATTCGGGTTTAAAAGTTCTTGCGAAACGAATATATCGTTGAAGTTGCTCAGTGCTGAACTCAGGTTCAACCGCATCATCTCTTAGACGATGAATGTTAACAATGTGTTCTGCAAGATGACGATCTACAGACTCCTCACACTCATCAAGTACGACGAAGAAGAGATCGAAACGACTCATGATGGGTGCACTCATATTAACATTTGCCCGAAGGGTTGTTTTGCGATTATATCGTCCTCCTACGGGATTCGCTGCTGCTAAGATGCTAGTGCGAGCATTCAACGTTGCTTGAATACCTGCTTTGGCGATGGAGATGGTCTGTTGTTCCATAGCTTCGTGAATAGCGACTTGGTCGGCTATGTCCATCTTGTCAAATTCATCGATGGCGCAGATACCGTTATCTGCAAGCATGAGCGCTCCTGCTTCGATGGTGAACTCGCCGGTTTCTTCATCCTTTACGACAGCAGCTGTAAGACCAGCGGCAGATGACGCTTTTCCGGATGTATAGACGGCTCGGGGTAAAAACGAGCAAATATACCTTCAATAAAATCAATAAAACGATCTTAATTATCCAGTTTTGGGCCAAACTTACTTGAGGAATTGAGACTTGCTAGTACTAGGGTCTCCAACAATGCAGATATTGATATCACCCCTAAGTGCCATTCCTTCCGGAGTCTCTTTACTCACACCGCTCATCAGTTGCAGTAACAGACCCTTTTTAATGATCTGATGACCGTATACCATCGGGGCGATTGAATCTACTAATCGCATGAAAATATTCGGCCTATGAACCATATTCCGAAGGTCTTCAATCTCGGCTGGCGTGAGTGTAGAAAGGTATTCGGCTTGAGCCTCCTCTCCAGTGCCATTGTTATCAAGAGGAGCAACCTGGTTCAGTGAAGCAAGAATGTTACCTGCTTGGCCCTGGAGATGCTGGTTCGCACTTTGTCCCGGCGTTGAAGTATCAGGGGTAACCATACATGCCAAAAACGCCATTCGATATGTTAAATCTCTCACACCAAGAGCTTTGAGGCCACTCACGCCACTACCTCCAATATCACTGCCGCGAGGAGCATTGGAGCTGTCCCGAGTAGCTTGAGGCCGTACACCCGGAACCCTAAACTGACTGACATCTGGAATAACGATCAGTGTACCAGTAAAGACGCACTTTTCTCCAGCTTTAGATCTATCGACCATTTCGCCCCTTAAAATCACATCCATTGTTCTTGGCATGCTACCCGTGGGAATTTCAGAACTATTCTCCTGTATACGTACTTTTTGCCAATCGACAAAAGTACTCTGTCGGATGTCTAAGCGCCAAGCTTGTCTGTTCATACATGTCAAATTCGGACATTGTGTCGGTTCTGTGTATCTGAAGGTTTGCTCGATATTCGGTACTACGGTATTGCAAATCTGGCACACAAAAGTAGCGAGAGATAGCTCCGGTCGGACCTCCGATGTTCGAGTGACCGTACCAGATATTGACAGAAGTTTTCCAATTGCGTTGGTACGAAGCTGGCGCACTCGCGACACTAAAGGAAGGTTATAGAATGCCAGTGTAAACAGCTTGTCCGTCTGTTGATTAGGTGTCTTGTCCGCAAGACTGTCTTGACTTGCACCACTCCCGGCAACAGAAGAGCTGGTGACAGAGGAGGTAGAATTCGGCTGCCGATGCTCTCGGAAGTATTGCGGTTCATATTTTGCAATGAGGTTATGCAGCGCCCGAATCATGTAAGGAAGGAAACGGTAGTATTCGTTGACTATCGCAGTTGCTACTACACCCTCTTCATGCTGCATGAGATGTGTAAAGTCAACATAGAGCGTGGACAAATTGTACAGCTTCAGACCGTGGATTTGTGCGATGTAGTACTTGTCGGTGGTTTGAATACTTGAAGGAGGTGCCCCTGAGGAGGTAATATCTTCTGTATAGCTGTGACTAGACGTTAGCACCCGCTTGTCATCGCATTTTCTGAATACCTACCCTTCCAAAAACTCCTCGAAGCGCTGTGACAGGGTTTCTCCTGTCACATCTACGACCCGAGGTATATCGGTCCTAGGACCTGCAGTTCGCCTGACATTCCCCCTCAATCCTACAATTTCATCATCAGGGAATCCGTCTATATCGCTGTTGGCGCCTGCGCTTTCAGAAGGTGGCCCTCGCGGTCGAGATGAACCCCTGCCTTGTCGTCTTCTCGTGCTGGGTGCATCACTAGCAGGTGTGGGTGCGGAGGAGATATCGTGATCAGGATAATCGGAGTTCAAAACGGCATCAACAATAGATGACATGTTGATATACTGTTAGTTTTGATATCGACAGGTTGATTCTGACTGGAAGGTTTGGATTTTGTTGAAAGATTGAGGGGTGAGTAGGGGGACGCGCACCGAGCTTAGTCAAACGCGTCAAAACGCGTCTTTCAATTAAGCCCCAATTCGGACAAGCTCACTCTTCCCTTTTCATAAGTGCAACCTAAAATACCTTAACTACCTCGCACCGTCCGTTCTACAGTACAGTAGTATTTCTAAGGCAACTACCTAGCACACAGGGCTCGAGGTATGTAAGTTAAAGCTTAGTGATCAAACATACTGGCCAACCTACAGGCAATTTACTTTGAGCCTCTTAAACCTCCCCATCGAATTAATAGAACTTATAGTTGGCTCATTGGACTGACGATCTCCTAGATCTACGATTATGATGCAGGACTCTCAATTCGAAGGCTTGGCCGTCTTTCATCAAGACATTCTTCAGTTGCCGTCAACACTTGCTCTCCCCGACATGGCCTGCAGAATCCGGTTGATATTTCCACCTCTGATTTAGGGAAGCATCTTCATATCGTTATCATCGGCCCAATGAATGTTAGAGATGACTAATCAGTCGACTTCCAATCTAGGAATCGAGAGAGAGAAAGGAGATTCATACGCTATATGAATGAAGAGATATGTATGCAGAGATCTGGTACTGATCGCCAAATGCTCACGTGTGCCTTTCCAAACCTCCCAAATTTTAGAGTACTGTATATTGGAGATTGGGATCCCACAAATAATGTTTATGGCATGACGGTAGCGACTTATGGGTTCATGATGATGTTGATAAAGAATTGGTATCATTCGACTAAGAGCTATAGAATCTTTTGCGGCTCTGTGGAGAAGCTGTTTACGACGGCTCTATACGCAGCAAGAGATGTCCATATATCACTCGAAGCTCTGGTTATCCACCCCTCTCTTCCCATCAAGTCATGCGAATCGCGCCTGATTCTTCCCACGTGGGACTTACACTCGCTCAAGCATACAATCGGCAACCTTAGAACTTTAAGTTTATCGCTTGGAACCCAAGACGTATCACAATCCAGGCACCTCAAATATTTTACATCCTCCTTACGCAAATTTCTCGAAAGCACACCAGAAATCACTGATTTCAGCCTCCAGATGAAGTTTTTCAGTGACTTGGATGTGTTCTTTACCAATCTCTCTCTTAGTGTGGAAAAGAAATGGCTGCTGTCTAAGTTACGTTCTTTCAGCTTGCTCGATTGTTCCATCAATAAATTGCCTTTTTCCCAATTCATTCTCAACTTCAAAGAATCTCTGAGGACCCTCTGTACGGAGTGGGTTGACTTCACGTGTGCAGAAAACTAGGAACTCTTCCTGGCGGACTTACGGGATTCCTTTTCTCTCACTTCTCTCAATCTAGATAAAGTCTCCGCAAATAGAAAACGGTCAATAAACTTCAAGGAACCCGAAGGGTACGAGGGTAATATACACGATGTGCAACTCATAGCGCGGTCCTCCATATATTGTAAAGGATCGCACATCAACAAGTTCCTCAATGATGTGATAGAGAACATCGATTACCACTCCCCCTACCCTACCACCCCCAAGAAAGGAGAGG
Source organism: Patellaria atrata CBS 101060 (assembly GCA_010093705.1). Classification (NCBI taxonomy): domain Eukaryota; kingdom Fungi; phylum Ascomycota; class Dothideomycetes; order Patellariales; family Patellariaceae; genus Patellaria; species Patellaria atrata. The sequence goes on from MU006096.1 coordinate 1,116,354, forward strand.
ATGATGGAGATTATGACGACGAGGAGCAACATTTCACAAACATCAATATGGCGACCCACCATGCAGATATGGCGAACCCCTTAAAGTTGGTATCTTATTGATTTAACGATGATGGAAGCTTCAAAACTTGCCTACAAGCCTGTAATGCATTGGTTATAGTGTATTATTTCAAGTATTTTAGTATACATCTCTCAATTTCAAGTGCAGAGCATCCTACAACGGAAGATTTCATCGACTGCTGCGATACGCCGTTAGTTCCAATGGACTTAAATCAACGATACGTTATGAGACTTTGGTTCACAATTAAAAAACTATCTAATCCGAAGAAGGATGTCCAGTGCTCAATTCACTGTCAGCAAAGGTCCTATATGCTCCTTCAAAGACAGGTTGGTCATACCTGTTTTTACTCCATATGAAATTTTGTTTTTGCGTTCCATATACCGCATCATCTTTTCAGCATTTTTCCTGAGCATCGCATCGGGGAAAGTTTTAGGGTTCAGCAACTTTTGGTCGGTACCATCAACACACCAGGACGACGCAAGAACAAATTGGGAGACTGAAGCACTCTGGCCCGCTTTTAGGAGATTCTATACCCCCTGTAAAGCCCCAAGTCCCCTGACTCTGACACTCTCGGTATTGTTGTTTGGACGGTTTAAGCATAAGCGCACGATACCCGCAACCCCTATTCAGACTTAGCAAGTCCTCACACAGAAGACGCAAGAACACTACCTTTAATAACCTCGTTAAAACTATATCTATCCGCCATCACACTCACGGTGGCAAACTCAAAGCTCCCCCCATACCTCTCAAAAAGTTCATTAAACCATTCCTTCTGCTTCGCCGCCCGGGACGTCACACGGACTTTATACCCGAACTTGCCTCGTTGACGTAGCCGAACATGACGTTGAGGATCCCGTACTTGGTTGTCGGGTAGGCCGAAGTGATGGTCGTTGCCGAGACCGTACGGGGACTGTTGAACGAGACCGTTGATTGATGTGTACTGTACAATCGGTCGAGGATATCGTGGAGAATATCCAGGTTGTTAGTGGTCGTACGACGTGGGCCGAACCCTACCGTTGGGGAGTAATGTCGTACGAAAGCATCGTCATGTTACGACAGTCATCCTTTATCGAATCGTCGCATGTATACTGTACGACTACTGGCGCTTATTTAACGGAAGCTGAGCGTATAAAAATAGGAGAATTCCTGGCCTCGGTTTACATTAGACGTTAATAGGATCTGTTAAGTACATAAAATCATGATATTGTAAAACACATTGGATACCTCGGGACACAACCCCTTACAAATCATAACGTGCTCGGAAACGGCCGAGACTCATTGAGTCCCCATTGCATTATGAAACCTAGAAGGTCTAGGGAGTGGTGACTTGTCATCCTACCCCCGAACCTGAAATGCCGGTAGCTCAGATTAGAAATATAAAAGTATAATATTTAAGAAATTTAAGGGAGTTAATGAACTTGAAAATTTTTTGAATTTAAGACCAGAACTAGAGAAATTTATATATCTTACACCTAGCTTACCCCTTTACTGATTAAGAGGAGAGTTGTAATTGTATCTCTTCTATTTGCACCAGCTTCACGACCACTTCCGCACACAGCAGTCGTAATAGCAACCTTCCATTCATATAAGAGCGTGCCACAAACACAACTCGGCTCTAGATTTTGGAACTTAAAACGAACCACACCCTAATGCTTAAGCGTCTCCAGCCACCTTACTCAACAAACTCGGCCTCCCACCAATATACAACCATGACACAACGGCCGTGACGAGACAGACGCCTGCAACGACGAGATTCATATTCCCATACCCAATACTATCCTTCAGGTGTCCCGAGATGAGCGGTCCAGCAGCCAATCCAGCGCTAAAAACCGCAGAGTTGATCCCGTACAGCTGGGCATAGGGTCCTTTGCTGCCGAATACTTCAGGGTTCATGGCGTAGTATCTCTCAGTCACGGCGCCGGACTCGACGATCGGAGGGGTGCCGATGAGCGCGAGCCCGAAGCCGTTCAGGGCGAGGAGGGAGGCGTAAAGGGCTATTTGCTTGGTTCCGCCTGGGTGCACCAGCCGGAGGAGAATGAACATGGGCGTGGCGTATAGGTAGCCGATGACGGAGGCTCCTTTGGTGCCGTATTTGTCGACGGCCCAGCCTACAAAGGGGCCGAGTAGAAGATCTGTACCCCCGGGCCCGAGAAATAGGAGGCCTGCTTTCAAGGAGTCGAAACCGAAGTAGTCCCTCGCGACTGTAGGGATGGTGGCGTCGAAACTACCGAGGATGAAGGCTTGCACGAAGGTTTGCCAGGTTGCTGCAATGAGTGCCGGGTCTTTGAAGCAGATTAGGATGGGGAACTGTTTTATCCATTTGGAGTGCTGTTCTGGGAGGCGGTAAGGCGAGTCCTCGCGCTCTTCATTGGAGAGGAGAGGAGACTCTTCGTCGGTGGCTCCGTCAGTTGAACTGTATACTCTGTCTCCCTCATCGTTCGCCGATGTGGTGGATTCAACATCGGCGTCATGTACCGAGCTAGTTTCCGACTCTGAGGACTGATAATAATCCGCATATCTCCTAGCAACTTTCTTTTCAATAACAAGTAATCGCATGAAGAAATCGATAGCTAAGAGAGATGCACCTAGGCCGAACACTCCTGAGTAACCAGACGCTCTGTAAAGCGCACCGCCTAAGACGGGCGCTGTTAGGGTTCCAATACCAATGAAACTAAAGATCTATTTCCATCAGCATCGACAAACTGAATCAGTTCTGCAAACTTACGGTACCAATGGCTTTCCCCATGTTTTCAGGCCCCACTGTCTCTAAGCACATTGCAAGACCAAGTGTCCAGACAATTGCTCCACTAACCCCCTGAAGGACTCTAGCGAGAGCAAGAGCCGCTACAGTTTGACCAGCAGCAAACATAAGCGTACCAGTTAACAAAAGGACGAGGCCTGCCATAAACGGGATCTGGCGGGAAGTTATCTTGTCTGCAGCCCACCCAACGATCGGTGATGCTATGACAGTAGAGGCTCCGTAAATAGCAAGCAAGTTCGAGACTTGGGACTGTATCTGGTCCGGTCCAAGATGGATCCGGTCTTCTAGCATGAACGGAGTGACAGGGACAACGAGAGCGTAGAGAAAGATATCCGTAAACATGCCAATTCCTATGGAACTGATGATGAAGAATGTATTTGAGCGCCAATGGAGGCCCCACGGTGGTGTTTCATAGTGCCCGAATGCTATGGAGCGTTTCCAGCCGGTTGAGATATATCCTCCCATTTTTGAGATCTTCAAGCGACTGGTGGATGTAATGAAAATGAAGTGGTTTATATGATTGATTTTGTTCTAACAGTTCTTAGAAGTAGCATCTCGGTGAATAGCGAAAGCTATAACATGTTAATACGGGAAATAAGCTTGATGAGGAAGGCAGTACACACTTGTACGTAGTGAAAAGAGAAAGTCAATATGAACCTCGCCCTACGTACGCCCTTCAAATGTACGCCAGCTTTTACCTCTATATGTGAAACAAATCTACCAAATGTACAGTTAATGCGAGATGTGTACCTGATATATGTACCGTTTACACCCACTATATAATGGCCGTTAAAATTCGAGCTGAAGAGTAAAACGGTGGCGTACAGTAATTCTGACCGTTCACGGTGACCGTATTGTTGGTCTATGACTGCATCATGCGTAGAGCGAAAACCATAAGGGTAATTCGCTAGCTGAGAGATGAATTATACTTGGTATTAGAGAGTCATTCATATAAATGACTTTCAATTGGCCCTGGAAGTATTTTTAGGACGTATTTCATGTACTTTTTCTGTCCGCCACCGAATGTAGGAAGGAAGCACGGTTCGGCTCTTCCTTTCGTCTAGCACGCAAACATTTCGGACCAATGTAGGATTTTATCGGCCCGTTTGAGCATACTGGATGGTTAAACGCATATTCTTAGGAATATCAGTAGTAGCAGAAAACATTCATATATACCCACTACTCTAGAACTACAACCGACAGTTGGAATGAAAGTTCACGGTCTCCATCCACCAGCTCGGAGGTTGTCCCCACAACCTCATCAACACCTGAAAACACCTGCTCCGATGCCCCATCCCCAAATGCTCCTATTGACAATATAGACCCTCATCATGCCCACGCTACGACGCCTATAGTCCCCCTTCAATGCAAATCGTGGAACTTAAACGGGGCAAGACTGCGATCGTATCAGCAACTCCTCCTATACGCAAAAACGAGAGAATGAACCAACCGCGCCACAGGACGCACAAGTCTTCGAACCACTGCTGGGCGTATTGCATTTTGGGCAGGCCGAGGTATGCATCTTGCAAGCTTCTTTCGGGGATATGTAGTTTGATAGTTCCGCTGAAGTGGGTGCAGAGCTTTGATATTGCAACTGAGGTCGAGTTTGGATTTTAGGGATTGATAGCGGGGTAGGTAATTCAGTCAGGGAGGGCTAGACCTCCAACTTTATAGGATACTTATACTACAGATCGGGAGTGGCCGATGGGAGGTCCATGTGATCGAGTTTTAGCTGCTATAGGTGGGGTGCATTAAGGTTAAGGTAAGGATAGCTATCGGGAGCAATGGAAAAGCACTTTGGTATTATCGGTGAGGTTTAAGGTCATGGGTTCACGAAATTATCCTTATAGTGAGATGATGTGCGATGATCGTTTGTTAAATCAAATGGGTACAAGTACGAGGATAAGGTATTCATGTAGCAGCTATGTTAGGAACTGTGCTATAACCCCCTGATATGGTTCTCCTGAACCAGCGTAAGTCATCTCTTCCAACACTTTACCGTCAGTTCGCAAGATTAGAGTGAGAAATCGGAAGTAAGGTTTTTGTGGACAGAGAAAGACATCGTCATAGTATTCAAAGCTTGATGTGTGGTTATGTACTTGCAGACTCCAAATTCTATGCAAACGATTCCACGGTTACAATAGGGCAAGATACAACTCCATAGTGCACCCATTTGCATGCAATACTCCCTGACTCCAGAGCCAATGATGAACAAAGATAGAAATGCTATTCATAAACTTTTCGAGAACCTCTCGCTAGAATGCAGACATGGACTCGTTATGGACATATAGAATATTTATAGACAAGAAGGATGGATAATTTTGTGATTCAGAATCAGAAATGCGAACTCCACCTGAGACTAGCGTCTCTGGGAACCCAGAAGTCTTCGCTTTCACTATACAATTCCAGATCTTCGTTGGAGTTGTTAGGAGGGAGTTTTATTCGTGCTTCGATGGCGGGTGCAGAGACAAATCTAGACTTGAGTAGAGCTCTTGGATCTACCAGATCCTGTAGGATGTTAAGAGAGCTGTCCCGGACCATCAGTTGGTGTGAATTTGTGTCTTCTTTTCGGCGCATGTCGGTTCTGTGAAAGTTTTCATCAAATGGAGTCGAATCTTTAACTGGTACTGGTATGGATTCGCTGGATAAAATAGTTGAAAGGACCTTGCGTGATCTTCGTCGATGGAGCTCGGGGATTACAGCATGATCAGCTGCATCTGTACCTTCAAGTACCTGGAGTTGATGTTCGTATCCTGGGCCTGGCGTATAGAAGACAGATTCAGTCGAGTCGCCAGATCGTTCGGAAGTTGTTCGAGCCATCGATTTGCTCGAGCGCTTCTCACCAAGATGAGGCTCAGATGTTATCGGTGAGCTTGATTCCATATCTCGTTTCCGATATTGTTTATCCAAAGTATCCTCGCTGCCTACCATAGTTGACTCGTCCGTCTGAGTTCTCCTTAATGACTCCTCAAGGAGTTTCTCGCTGACCCGCTGCCGTAACGTCGGTTCAAAGTGAGTACGACTACTTGCTCCGCTTCCACTTCGACTCCGGTTTGAATAGGCTCCGTCTGCTTTACTACTCATGAATTTGGGGGGTGGTGGGCGTTGGATCATCCACCGAGTGTCCTCTACGCCTAGTGGCATGCTGACTACCGGAGGGTGAAGGTCATTAACAGGGGCATTCGTGAAGCTAATAGAACGACGAGTAGTCGTACGAGCAGTGGGAGGCCTCGACACACCGGGGACCATGACGAAAGATCCGGCCGAGCTGGCAGTGAACGAACGAGCCGTCCTCGTCGTATTACCACCTATACGCCAGCTGGATCCCTCACTTCGTTGATGATCAATCCTTCCGCTGTTAGCGGTAACCCCTGTACCATCTAAGCCAATCCGGGAGTACGACGAAGGAGAGTTATGGTTGAAGTGCATGTTAACACTACTTCCATTGGCGCTTTCCAGACTGCCCTGAGTTCCAGCTGACGTCAGACCCCTTGAGCTATTTGTTCGACTCCTTTTGCTCTTTCTGGGAGCCGGTCCCGGTCCAGCATCTATTTCAGCCTGCCAATATGGATTCGTAGCAAATGGTGCTGGTTGATGATATAGATCTGGTTGCTCCATTTGCAATTGACCATTTTGTTCTCTGGATTTCTTCGCTTGTCTTCTCCGTCTCCTCTTACCAGCATACTCAGCCCAGGGTGTACAAGCAACGTAGTAGAAAAGGGCCGACTGAGCCCCTCGTAGTAACCAGTTACCAGGATGTTTTTGTTCGGTCGAAGGCATCGTGAAGAAACGAAGTATGGAAAAGGACCTATGTCGGCGTTCGATCCAGTCGACCGGTTCTTGTGCATACAGAGGTGTAAGGTAGGATACAAAGCGTGAGATGTTGTATATTAAACCGTCTATGATGTTGTGTATATAGTTGAGGGAGGATTGAGGGAGTAATCAAGTTGTGATTGTCATACAGCCCACAAAGCCATGCCTTCCTCATCGGCGGTCGAGATCTGACCATTGGAAGGCGAGTGGAAGATCTTCTAGAAGGTGTAAGCCTTCAAAAGGAAGGTGTTGTAACGTAGCGTACATCCAGCGTACCCCTCGAATGGGTGAAGCGAGCATCGACGTGGTCCACCGGAGGCGCGGGATTATTGATGTAACGGTACCGCAGTGATTTGTCCGCTAATCGAGCAGGTCGATCTACGTCTTTACACAGTGTACAGTAGTGGTATCCCATGATAAAATAGTAGTGCAACATGTCTAGTTCAGCGTTTCTCATATATGGAAAGTATGTTAGATTCAACTTAGACTATGAGATAGTCGTTAAGAAAAAGATCGTTCTACGGATGTCCACAACGTCCGCAATGCAGGGCCGTCGCCAAGCCACCGTAGCCATTCACGTGATATTAATCAGCCTATTATTCATATTTGACGTGCTAACGTTAGCAAGTCGCTCTTATATTGTAGTATACATAACTAGTATATTATAGCGAGTTTCAAAGACCAGAAACAGCTGGAGTTTGAGTGTTTTCTATTTGAATTCACGTGCTTTGATTAAGGGAACCCCCGGTGTGCGGATGAACTCCTTGTAAAGATTTCCTCCGTAAATCGTTGACCATCAAGCGGTCCAAACAATCTTCCGATGTATGGTATTGTCTTGAAACATCTCGGGTAGAGTTTTGAGTCCCCCTGTATTGTGGAGTTGAACTGTAATCTGACGTCGAGATCTGGCATGAACCACTGTCCTCAGACTTGTAATATTCGGTCAGTCATCAGTCACTCGATATTCCGAACAGTTAGGATGGATTGAACTTAATCGATGGATGACTAGCATTGGTGAATATGCCGAAGCTGAGGTGAATAATGTTAGCAGGAGAGGACAGTTGATCTAACTCGGGATTGTAAGTAGATATGAATGGTTTCGATGTAGTGTGTCCAGTCCCCATGATAGAACCAGTAGTCTGAAAGTATAAACAATCCCCTTACATCTCAGCATAAAGCCCCGAACCTCAAAAAAACACCCTGCTATATTTGTCCAGAAATTCAGCGATATCTCATCCGCTTCGAAAAGATCGCAAGTCAAAATCTTATAGAAGAGAAGGAAGTGGGTTGATAAGAAGACATATAAACCATCAATACAAAGGAGAATGTAAAGAGCAGAGAATGTGCGATCCCAAACTATAACCCTCCTCGTACTCATGAAGCCAAACCTACTATGCCATAAAAGAATTATGAAAAAATGGTAACCGACTCAAGCTGCACGCTCGAGAGAGAAAAGCCCACAAACGCCCTAAATGCGCCACGAAAATATGAAAGGCTCGTGGGCCAACGGCTAAGTTGCTAAAGCCGCTATCGTACAACCAGTCCCCAATGAATACTCCAGAAATGCAGATAGAAATAATTGAGGCCCAGTCTAAAAGTCATCGAGGTGAATTTCGTCAGGATTGGATGTGGCTTGGACCTGAACTTGAGGTGCCTTTTGTGGTACATTACCACCCTCTGGTCCCGTGCTCGCTGCTACAAAGCCGAGAGGCGCGCGGGCCTGCCGCTCCAGTGCCGCCATTGCATCAGCTTTCTCTTGTGCGGAATCAGGGATTCCGGAGCCGTTTGTAACGTTTTCGCCGTTCTGTTGCTGAGAGCGGGCCAGAGCTTGGGAAGCGATGAAGTTGACGTCGGTGCTTGAAAATTGTTAGTACAACGTTGCGTGCGTTTAAAGGGATGAAAAATATAAGAGACATACTTGTACTGTGCTTGCACACTCCTTTTAACTCTCAACATCTCCTTGAACGTGTCTTCATTGCCATGCTGCACCTCGAAGCTCTCCCACTTTTGCCAGAACTGTGGACTTGTCCTCGGATCACAAAACTGGCTTGCGTGGCCGTAGATTGCTCTTGCACGGTCGATTTCACCTAGTCTCCTTTCCTGCTCGGCGAATTTGAGACACATCTCCTTTGCTTCATTATCAGGTAGCGCGGCAATAGCACGCTCGTAAATAGGTCTGGTAGATGTGAGGCCGAAGTTAGATGCAGATTTTGTGATATAAAAGTTGAACATTTCCATTCTGTCTTCGTCCGCAACAGCCCGTGTTGCTCGCTCATAGATCCGCATAGCATGACGAGCGAGACCGCGCTCCTCTTCTAGTGCACCGTACATGAGATATAGTACCTTAGCGAATTTGGGTGGAACCTCTTCGACCGCTTGCTCAAACAGGTCACGGAGACGCTCAATACCAATTTTGCGGTCAACCGCTTTGGTGAGGTATAAGTTCCAAAGTTCGAATGCAACCGGGTAAGAAAACAGATCAAGGCCTCGTTCGTAGATCTTAAAGCTCTCTTCGAAGTATTTGTTCTCTTCCAATAAGTTGGCGTAGTTAACGACTGTTTGTGGTGTGGCGATTCGCAGTTCGAAAATACGTTCGTACACTTTCTTGGTCTCCTCTAAGGTGCTAACACTTTCGACAAGATCGACGTAGAAGGACCATAGCTTCCAACTCTTGTGCACGCGTTGCTGCGGAGAGAGCGTCTCGTCAAAATAGTCGACGGTTGATCTTTTGGGAGCTTGCGTTGCTTTCGCCATAATCTCTACCGCTTTGTCGAAGTTCTCATTTCTGAGTTCCATTTCGGCCCATTCGCACCACATCTCTGCAAGTTCTGCTACCGATTTGAAGGGTACCTTCACGGATTTCTCCATAATTACTCTTGCATTCCGAAGGTCGCCCCCATTCTCATAGAATTTAGCGTAGTTGGTCCAGAGTTCATGGAACCTCCCTACAGCTTTCTTTGGGTTTATTGCCGCAATAGCGTCGGTATAGGTTTGGACAATCTCCTCTTTGTTGTCGCCCCAGAGTCCCACACGCTTTTCCCATTCGCTAACATTGTTTGGATTCTGTCGGAGTAGGACATCGTTGATAAGAAACGGTCGACGATCCATAAGTTGTTCGAACCGCATCATCCGGATGTCGAGATCAAGATCTTGGTCTTCATCCAATTTGCCTTTATCTGAACGAGCAGCTGCTTCTTCCATTTTGATACTCATTAGAGCTTCTTCAGCTTCCGCATATGTATCGAATACGATAGTGAAGTCCCGAACAGTCATAACTGTTGTGATTCCCTCTTCGAATATATCTCTCGCCCTCTCGAAATCCCCCTTGTTGATCCAATATCTCGCCAAGCCTACCCATAGGATGCCTCTTTGATCAGAAAATCGTGCGATACCACTGCGGATGATCTTTTCCACGTCAATACCACTATCGTCGCCTGTTTCAATATCCTTCGCATGATCAATCATCAGTTCAATCATCTCTGTCCAGAATTGGAAAGGTCCCTTTGCTTCTTTGCTTTTGAATTTTGGGTTGTCTAAGATTTCCATGTACTTTTTCACAGCTTCAGTATACTGTCTCATATCAATCAGTAGCTCGATAAAATCTTCGACGTGCTCCGGATGGATTTGGAGATACCGTCTCCAGATTTTGATAGCGGTCTCGCCCGAAGCTGAGTTCGCGAACGGGCGATAAAGGGCCCATATTCGATTATGCTGTGTGACAGGCAATGCTCTAAGCGCCCTATCAAACGTCCTTCTTGTCGTCGTTACTAGTGGCTGCTTCATTAAGAACTCGAGATACATTTCCCAGATCTTCGGCATCTTATTCAGCAGCACCAACGCGCGCTCAAATAGAGCATTCACCTTAACAAACTGTGGCGCAAACTTGGCTGGATTACGATTCCGAAGATGTTTTGTCCTAAGTTCTAGGTACATCTTCCACAGCTTGTAACTACGAGGGAGAGTCGTGACGGCGCGCTCGAGTACAAAAGCTTGCTCAAGGAGAGTGCCGTGTTGCCGCTTGAACGCAACATAGTCGAGCCATGGTTTGATGCTGCCCGGTAGCCGGATGATATCTTGCTCGTATATGACATCGTTCTCGGATATTAGGTATAGGTGGGACATGGTGGTTGATGAGGCCGGTTTCGAAGCAGACTTTCTCCGGGGTAGTATGGAAGTGAGGGTCGTCGGCCTCAGAAGCTCTCCAGGCATCGCTTCCAAATCGATGCTTGGGATGCACTGAGGACCGTCGATTGAGTGCAAAGAGAGGTTAAGGGAAGGGTGGGGGAGGGGTGCTGGTGAAGAAATTGGAGTCGACAGATGGTGGTTCGATCGGACGGCATTGATAATTGGTTTCAGTTTCTGCGAAACAGGTCAGAGCTGAAAAACGACAAGTCTTGCCGACCAGTGCCAAGACCCATAGCTATCAACCCCCAACCTCAGTGATGATGTACCATGCGGCAACACTGTCATATTCGTGTTCAATTCTCTAAACTTCAGACGATACTTCTACCAGGACCCGACCGAGGCTGAACAATATTTAGCGACAACCTCTGAAACTCAGTCTCGAACGATCTAGCAACAATGTCCGGCGGCGGGGTATGTTTGAAGCTTCCAAGCTACCATCGACATGATCAGGATAGCTCATATATATCTAGCAAAGGGAAGCAGTCTTCCCAACTCGGCAGTCGCTGGGTCTTATGAAGAGTAAATTGAAAGGAGCACAAACCGGCCATGACCTACTGAAGCGGAAAAGTGAAGCTTTAACAAAGTAGGGTCCTCTGGCTTCTCACAATTTTGGGTCCTATCCAGCTAACCCACATTCCTTAGGCGTTTTCGAGGTGTGTAATAATGCTCTCCATCGATCCATCCTACGGAGACTATTCCAGATACATGAGCTCTCTCTAACGTGGCCATTTTCGCAGAGATTACCCGGCGCATTGACGAAGCAAAACGAAAGATGGGTCGAGTAATGCAAATTGCTGCTTTTTCCTTGGCCGAAGTAACTTACGCTGTGGGCGGCGATATTGGATACCAGATTCAAGAGTCAGTCAAGAATGCCAAATTCCGTGTGCGGACCAAACAGGAGAACGTCTCCGGTGTTTTCCTACCGCAATTTGAATCGTACCAGAAAGAAGACGTCAACGACTTTGGGTTGACAGGGTTGGGAAAGGGTGGTCAACAGGTTCAACGGTGTAGGGAGACCTACGCTAGAGCGGTAGAGACACTCGTAGAACTCGCCAGTCTGCAGACCGCGTTTGTGATCTTAGATGAGGTTATCAAGGTTGTGAACAGAAGAGTCAACGCAATCGAACATGTCATTATTCCCCGCACCGAAAACACGATCAAATATATCAACTCAGAGCTTGATGAGCTCGACCGTGAGGAGTTCTACCGACTAAAGAAGGTCTCTGGAAAGAAAGAGCGTGATGCAGCAGCCGCTGAGAAAGAACGGAATCAGAAGACGGCGGAGGCAGAGGCAGAGGGTAGCGATAAAGAGAACGTGCAGGGAGATAATCTAGAAACAAAAGATCTATTGGGAGATCAAGATAACGAGGATGTTATATTCTAGAGTCAGGGGCAAGTGCTAGGACAGTAGATGTTCCCATCAAATATTATGGTTGTATGGCATGATTCTGTAACCACGCGAGCGAACGGACGGGTTTATCGATACTTCTAGTCTGATGCACATTGCGTAACATGTACTGTACAGTTGCTATTTCAACGACTAAATCGAACAATAACGTATCATGGAGACTACGGTAGATCTTTGCCCTCGAGTGTCTAAGTACCTTTTCATTTCGTCGTCCCTGCGCTTCAGTATTCGTGTCTTATAAAACATTTCTTGTTTTCTCTACATGGTATTTCCTAACGCATAAGGTCAACTCCTTCGCAGCACTGAGGAGGGCGACGCGTTTGTCGTTATGCGGCAAGCTGAAGATGCCCGAGAGATGCCATATGCATATTGAGCCATTGTTGAGTGCCACTCGTATAAACTGCACATGCACAACCGACTTGGGGCGGAGAGGTGATGAACTCACTTACCTGCGTTTAAGGGAAACCTTACCTTCCAGTTATTGAGTACATGTGAGGTCAGCAGCACCGCCACACTAAAGAGACGGTTCAAAATCCCCCCCTAGCTGAATGGGGAGAGCCTAGATTCACGGTACAGACGGCTCTCGTCTAGCCCAAGGGTTGGATCTGATAACCGAATTGATGAGTTCGATTGCCAGACACTGTACTACTGCACTGCCATCTCTTCCCCATATTGCACAGAATCCAAAAGTCGACTTTGAAGCTTCGTTGAAATAAACATCCGCTTAAATTCAAAAGTCGATTGCGATCTCAAAAGATGGGTGAGACGACAATCTAGACTTCCAGGGGTGCCCAAAAGAGATGGCGCGTGTCGCTCAGGATTTCCTTCAAGTCATGACCTCCTGTGGCTTGCTCCCCGTCCAATGCGCGTCTGCCACTTTCAGACTCGATTTCCTTCCTCAGCTGAGAAGGGATATTGGCGTCTGCAGAGTCGCGTGTCATGAGGAGGCAAAATCATTTCTCAAGAGGAAACTTGTACGCGCTTGTGTGACTGAGAATTGGTGTGATCTTGGATATCTTTCCGTTAGATGCAATCATCGATAACTTCAAAAGCGCGATCTGATGTGGGTGACACCGAGATGAGATGAGAAACTTGGTTTTTACGCTTTAAGGTCGAGCCGGGGTAGCCACTACCTGTCGTTTATTGTTATTATGCAAGGGAGCCACAGGCTACCACGGTCTGTTGGACTCACATGATGGTTTGTGTAGACTGGAAAGATCGTAGATATCAGTCAGAAACTCGAACTTTCCGAATCATAACTACGTGTCAGAGTTGACGTACTTCCGGAAAAGAGTGTTATATAGCGATTGTCCTCAATTGTGGATTTGTGACCTGAAATTCGCAATATTTTTACTTGCGTCGCTTGCTTTACATGCTCTCTTTTTGCCCTTGTTGGAGGCTTGGGATGATGAGATCTGCGTCATAACTACACGATCTACACCAGGTTTTGGCGCTTTATGATCTAGTCCAGATTTGTCCCCGCCAGCTTTAATCGCCAAACATAAACCCCCAGCGTCTCCTTTCAGCGTCACACCTCGATAGCTTTTTTTTTTTTCCCTATCTTTCCTGCTCCTCTAATACATCCATACCAACTCTTGATCGAGAAGTTTCTTTTAACTCCTTGATCAAGGATGGATACCTTTCGCCTTCTTGCGCGACAAGCTCCCTCCGTGGTAAGTTCTCCCTATAAACGCGCTTGACCTACCCCGGTTCTCGTCTCGTCCTTCTTGCAGAGCAGCGATCATACCCATCTGGAGTGATCACCTGTCATCCTGGCAATATATCAATTATGTACGCAATATACTTATACACTGTATAGGACGAAAGCAACGACGAGAATATTGGTTCTGCCCAAGATGATACTAAGAACTCCAATTCCGCCAGCACTCTTGTCTCGACCTTAGTCCCAGTCTTGCTAGTTGCCCTTCTTTTCTTCGCTATTTTCCTCATCCTTCGCCGCATCTTTCCAAGAAAGTACAGCCCTCGCTCCTTCGTGGGTAGTTTACGTGAAAGGTATGTCAGAAGCTCCTCAGTTCCATCTCATCAGACCTATTTCAAGTATAGTAAGGCTATGGTAAGATAAACTAATCAATTTTATAGTCGCCGTTCCCCTAACCTTCCTTCTGGACTGTTCAATTGGATCGGTTCTTTCTTCAGTATCCCTGATTCCTATGTTCTCAATCATCACTCTCTCGACGCATATCTCTTCTTGAGACTTTTCAAAATCTCTATTGTCTGCCTGCTGGTTGGAATTGCTATCACTTGGCCCGTGCTCTTCCCTGTCAATGCTACCGGTGGAAATGGAATGAAGCAATTCGATATGCTGACATTTGGTAATGTCGCCAACCCATGGCGCTTTTGGGCCCACGCAGGTTGTGCTTGGCTTTATTTTGGTAGGGAAATACCCAAGTCTATTCGTTGTCTCTTACAGATTACTGACTAGTATAGGATTCATTATGTTCATGATCACAAGAGAGAGCATATTCTATATCAATCTTCGCCAGGCCTATCTCATGTCCCCCATGTATGCTAGTCGCATGTCTTCGCGCACTGTCTTGTTCTCCTCGGTACCAGATGCATATCTGGATGAACGTAAACTCAGAGAAATTCTTGGAGAGCATGTCAGACGCGTGTGGATCCCCACAGATGTTAGCAACCTTGAGGATTTGGTCCAAGAGCGTGACAAGGCTGCTATGAAATTAGAGGGAGCTGAGACTAAGCTCCTCAAGCTTGCCAATAAAGCTCGCCTAAAGTCTGTCAAGAAGAACGGTGGTCGTAATGAGGAGGAGCAAACAGGAATCACGAGTGATGGTGCAGAATCAGGCTCCATTGCTGCGCGTTGGCTTACTCCTAAGCAACGACCCACTCATCGCTTGAAGCCATTGATCGGCAAGAAGGTTGATACGATTGAATGGTCCCGCGCCGAACTGGCTAGGTTAATTCCACTAGTTGAGGAAGAGCAAGCCAAGCACCGTGCCCTTCATGCTGATACCAAGAGGATCAACTCTGTCTTCGTCGAGTATGACAGCTTGCCGGAAGCTCAGGCAGCTTATCAGAGTTTGACCCATCACCAGGCTCTTCATATGTCTCCCCGCTTTTCTGGATTCAACCCTCACGAGATCATCTGGAAGAACCTGAGAATCAAGTGGTGGGAACGGGTCGTTCGCGGTTTCGCTACTACCGGACTTGTCACCGCTACTATCATCTTCTGGTCTATCCCCGTTGCCTTCGTTGCATCCATCTCTAATATCAATTACTTAATCGAAGTTCTTCCTTTTCTCGAGTTTATCAACAAATTGCCCACCGTTTTGCTCGGTCTGGTTACTGGTCTTCTTCCCACTATTCTCTTAGCAGTGTTGATGGCTCTTTTGCCCATCTTCCTCCGAGGTTAGTACAGATATTTGGTTACCCTTTTTATTCAGTACTGACTATTGACAGCAATGGCGAGACTCGGTGGTGACCCAACCCTTTCTCAAGTCGAACTCACCGTCCAGAAGTCATACTTTGCTTTTCAAGTCGTTCAAGTTTTCCTTGTTGCTACTTTGGGTTCTGCAGCTTCATCTGCCGTAGGAATTATCATCGACAACCCTGGAAGTATAACTTCAATGCTTTCGAAACAGATACCAAAGGCATCTAACTTCTACCTTGCATATTTTGTGCTTCAAGGGTTAGGTGTTGCTGCGGGCTTGCTTCTTGGGATTGTTGGCCTCATTCTTTTCTATCTACTGGGGAAGCTTTTTGACAGCACACCTCGTAAGATGTACAGACGCTGGTCACAATTGGCGAGCCTCGGCTGGGGAACTGTATTCCCTATCTACACTAACTTGTTCGTTATTGGTATGTGACTTTCTTCTTACATCAACCCATTTTTACTAACATTTAGGCAGCGATCTGTTACGCCTGCATTGCGCCTCTTGTTCTAGGCTTCGCGGCGATTGGCTTGTGGCTCTTCTATTTCGCGTACCGTTACAATATCCTTTTTGTTTACGACGTCAGCATTGACACCAAGGGTTTGGTCTACCCGCAGGCCCTCCAACAGCTCTTCGTGGGTCTTTACATCGCTGAGATCTGTCTTGTCGGTCTTCTCGGTGTCAACCTTAGCAATGTTGGGGCCATCGGACCATTTGCGCTGGTCATCCTCCTCCTCATCTTCACCGCTCTCTATCACCTCTCTCTCAACGCCGCTCTTGGACCCCTTCTCAGCTATCTTCCCAAGAGTCTTGAGCCAGAGGAGCGTCGCCTGCTGGCTGAGACCGAGGAATCTGCTATCGAGAATAACGGTGCTGGATCTCACGAGCCCAAGCCTGCTGTCTCAACTATCAAACATCTTCCCCCTGCCCCTCACAAGAAACCAAGCATGATCCAGAAATTCTTACGTCCCGATATCTACACGGACTATGCCACCATGCGCAGGCTCATCCCAGCAGAATTCTCCGGCGTCGATTACGAACCCGAGGTCGCACGTGACGCATTTTTCCACCCCGCCATCACGTCGCAAGTTCCACTGTTGTGGATCCCCAAGGATCCGATGGGTATCAGTACCCAAGAGATAAGGGAGACGGGCAAGGTTATTCCAATCACAGATGAGGGCGCGCATCTGGATGAGAAGAATAAGATCATTTGGGATGTGGAGAATAGCCGTCCTCCGATTTATGAAAAGCCGATTGATTACTAGCGAGCGAGCATGCATTTTTAGTATTGCAAAATTGATACTCTATCACCTGATACCCTGGGATGGGAAGTGACGAGATGGTTATTGAGGGGTGCTTGGGTTGGATGATGGGGTCGTGTTGTATTTTTACCTAGTCTTATGTAGTGGTAATGATAATTTCGGATATTTGGTTACTTTCGTCGTTGTTGTGTGCTTGCTAGAACTGATTTCCGATCCTCTCGTACGGAATTTACCTGTCGTACAGATCACGCTTGCATACGTAGGCTGTCCTCTACCGTGGTCTGCTGGCTGTACATTTCCTACCTACCTGTCTACATGTTCGTATACCAGCTCTATCATATTAACTTCCCCTCCCCTCAACTGCACAAAACACATCTATGCCACCTTACACCAAAGCAGCCATGTTAGCATCGTCTCCCGTCCATCCACACAAACGTACGGTAGCTACCTCATCCTTGGTTGTACAGTACAGTACAGTACAGGTTCTACTCAGCTTAATTGGTTAGGTTCCGTATACCGTACTGAGGCGTACTGTACTGTACAAATACTATTTCTTATGCCGTACTGTATAAATCCTATTTCTCTCTGCCATACGGGGGATATGGGTTCATGCTACGCGAGACGGTGGATGTTTTGATGCTGTAATTTCAACACAGCATTTCCTAATTCCATGGACTCAGCAACACTTAAAATTTTCATTTCATAGACGAATCCCGCATTCTAATCTAAAAGGAACAACACGCAAACCCCCTCACTTCCTCCCATCCAACAACCTCTCTACGAACTCCTTCGGCGGATCCTGCCGATAGCCCTGTGGATTATTCTCCGTCCAGTGCCACAGATCCTCACACGCATCCTCGAGCGTCCTCTCGGCCTTCCATCCGAGCTCCTTGTTCGCGAGCGACGGGTTGGCCGTGAGGTCGAGAACGTCGCCCTGTCTGCGCTCGACGACCTGGTAGGGTAAGTCGCGGCCGACGGCTTTGCTGAAGGCCTTGATCATTTCGAAGACGGTGGAGCCGCGACCGGTGCCGAGGTTCCAGGCGCGCACGCCGGGGTGGTGGTCGCGGAGGTAGTTGAGGGCGACGAGGTGGCCTTTCGCCAGGTCGAGGACATGTATGTAGTCGCGGATCGCGGTGCCGTCTTTGGATGCGTAGTCTAGTGGTGGTTAATAATTGTAGGAAAAGAATTGAAGGGGGGAGAGGAGTGGCGGTGCTTAAGAAGTGAGAAATAGGCTTACCATCGCCGAAGACGAGGAGTTTCTCTCGCTTTCCGATCGCAACTTGTGCGAGGAGTGGAAGGAGGTTGTATGGCACGCCCTGTGGGTCTTCGCCCATGATGCCGCTGGGGTGCGAGCCAGCCGGGTTGAAGTATCGAAGCAACGCTGCGTTCCACTCCTCGCCCGACTTTCCGGCTTTCGTAGCTAAGTTGCGCTTCGCCTGGATCTGATCGGTTATGATTGTTTCGACAGCCGACTTGGTGTGGCCGTATGTGTTTGTGGGGCCGATTGGGCAGTGTTCGGGGATGGGAATCATGTTCTCGAAGCGTGTTGCGTCGCCGTAGACGGTTGCGGAGGAGGAGAAGACGATGTTGGTCACGTTGTGCTTTTCCATGGAACGTAGGAGGCAGATACTTCCATATACGTTGACACGATAGTATTCGAGGGGGATTTCGCCCGATTCGCCTACAGCCTGTTCAAGTAGATGTCAGTAACGATCTCTACCATTACTATCTCTCGTATTCCAGGGAGCATTTGTAGTTCTTCTGTACGATTGGATTGTTATACCTTTAGTGCTGCGAAGTGGATAACATTGTCGATATCGGGGTGTTCGGAGAAGACCTTATCAAGGCCAGCTTCATCTGTGATATCTACTTTGTAGAATGGTGGTCGTTTGCCGGTGATAAGCTCAATTCGATTGATGACTTCTTCTGAGGAATTGTAGAGGTTATCGACGATGACGACTTTGTAATCGGCCTCTATCAAAGCTAAAGCAGTGAACGAGCCGATATAACCGGTCCCACTATTCGAATTATCAGCGTTGTTCCAACTTTGAGAGTACAAGCATGAGCTGAACCCATTTTGAGGATCCAATTGACTGTTGTGGCGCGTTTGATGATTGGTGGGGTGGCGAACGAGGGGAGTAAACAAGCAAAATCGAGTGTTTCTTACCCAGTAACCAGAACTGAACCGACCGTCATGTTTTTACGTATTTCTTGGGGATATAATCAATTCGTAGAAGCTGTAGAGGAATTTTCGAGGAAGAGGCAGGTCGTGTGCGCAAAAGATCTGGTACCTGGTAACTTTTTATGCTTGATCTACCTTACTCCTCGTTTCCACCAGTGAGGGTAGCATTGAGCTCCTCGTGTACGCGGTATGAACCGTCAGGGAAAGAATAAACCTCATCTCCGCTCCGCTACGTGTTTCTAGGCTTTCCACCCCTTACTACCATTCTTGAGTACGGGATATCCGATCAAGGTGGGGTTGAAATGTCAAGGGTCATCCCACCTCGGCAGTCGGGATCAAACAGGTGACCCGAGACCGGATTAGGCCTAGCACTCCCGTTCCGCGTGAACTTATCACGGGGAAAGAGCTGCTGTTTGCGACTTCCTCATGGACGCGTTCTCATGAATGGAATGTCCTCCAACTTCTTCACAAACCTTCACCAACTCTCGAATAACAGCCTAGGCTTAGTACCATGCATCATCCTCGCTTGCTCCTCTTCGACTTCTTCGTAATAAGAAAATCTCAGAGAAAACCTCCTCATCATTGTCAACAACACACTTTGTCGCATCTGTCATCGACGTGAAATCCGCTGCGCTTCCTTACGAAGCACCTATTCAATTTCGCTTCCTTCTAGCCATTGAGCTTCCTCAGTATTATGATAAGACCGACAATAACAGTTGACAATAAGCACCTTCGAAAAATTTGCTGTTGTTGTGGTTGACGCGCGACAATCGTCGAGGCAGACAATAGCTTCGCAGTATCTCGGTAAGTAACAATAGCCATCAGACAATAGAGCGCGCAGTATCGCTTTCACGCATGAGAGTTTTTGGGCGCAATTGCAAGAAGAATCAATTGTTTTGATTGTTTCTCGCTTGCTATTGTCGATTTCCCGACATATACCTCAACCTCTCCGTCCATTCCCAATCTTCTCCAGCCATTTCTTCTTCTTCCTAGCAAACCCTCTCTGCAGAACCTGTCCCTTCGAAAACAATCCCTCAATCCTCACAAGCATTTTGTGTTGATCACATTTGGTTCGCACTTCCATACAAATACGCTCGCATATAGATCCTCTTGCTAACGTCAATTCAGCTTTAGACCAGAAGAAGAACCTACTCACTTTACACTCACGACATACCTCACTTCAGAAAATCTTCGCGCTTCCGACACTCGACACACCTCCCTACACAAGAAACCTCTTCTCACTTTCCGCATCACCATACCTCTTTGACGAATACGGTATTCGTATTCCACATTTGTCACACATCTCGACCTCACAATTCGACATTTTCACGAGACCATCCATACACTATCAGATATGGATGCCACTCCTGGACCTCGTCGCAGCGCTCGTGTTGCGAGTCAGACTCCGGCTCCGGCTGGAGTCTCGGCCCAGCCTGCCGCCAAAGGCATGGCTGCCCCAAAATCCCGAGCCCGTGCAAGTGGTGCTCGATCCCAAGTCACCCCTGTGGCTCAATCAATTGTACATGCTGAATCATCAACAGCTGTACATAGTTCACCTCGCGGTGCAGGTCGAGCTCGGAGCAATGCTCCGCTCCCATCTATCAACGCTCGCGAGTCGTACGCATACGGTGGCCGTGCTCGCTCCAACCTTCCGGATGCGATCACGGACCCAGTTGCTGTCAGCTTTGGCGATGCCCTGGACGAGGGACGTGCTGCTGCCGTCGATCGCGACAGCGATCGCGAATCCTCCAGCAGCGTACGGAGTTTCCGGATGCGTCGCAACTTCCCAGCGGCCATCAATGAGGTCGCTGAACCAGACTTCGCTCGTGACGTTGCTGTACCAGCAAACAGCAACATCAATGACACCTCGAAGAGCTTTGGGTCGGTTCACGAAACCGGAATTCATCGTCCCGGTGGTATGGGACAAACCAATGTTGGAGGTGACGACAGGGCCACCTTCACCACAGAAACCATCCGTGACCCAACTCCTGTACGCGTCATCACGCATGGCGTTTCTGCTGTTCTGCGCCGTGCCGTCGAAGCGCACTGGCGCTACCTTCTGTACTTCCTAGTTACCGCCATCATCATCGGTGTACTAGGAGCGCTGTGCTCCTTCAATGCGAGCTGCAAGAATACGGTCGCCAGTTACAATCCTCTGGCTCCAATTGCGCGCTTCATCGACCAGGAAGCGCGCATTGCGAAGCTAGAGGAAGAAAACCGCCTATTCAAGTCGCAGAAGTACGGACCAGTGGTTGTCGAGTCTGGCGAGATCCCAGACGGTATCTCTCGTGAAGAAGTCGCCGGAATCGCTCGTGATGCTGCTGTACAAGCTGGTATCACCGAAGAAAGGGTTTTCGAAATCGCCCGTGATGCTTTTGCAAAAGTTGGTATGACTGAAGAAAATCTCAAGATGCTCGTTCGAGAAGTCGGTATCACCCAGGAAGATGTCAAGGCGCTTGCACGGGATGAGGCTACGGAAGTAGCTAAGGAGGTAGCTAACCACTATTTCCATAATCGCATGCCTGGAGCCATACAGAAGCTTTTCAAGCAATTCATCAAGCATGAAAGGCCCGCCAATGACGTCTATGTTTTCGATCCTCTGCGTACCGTCAACTTCTTTTCCCCATCGCTTGGTGTAGTCATCCATCCCTACCTTACTTCCCCGACATACGAGAAGCCGCGCTCTCTAGGTCATCGTATCTACCAATCCTTCATCTCCCTCCCAGCTCCTCACCCTCCAATGGCCGCCCTTGAGCGTTGGAACGAAGCTGGCGATTGTTGGTGCACTGCGATGGAACCTATCGGTCGAGCCCAGATTGGCATCCTCCTCCCGAATCCTGTCTACCCGGAATACCTCACTATCGAGCATATCCCGAAACCCGAGACGCTGGACATCAAGGCTGCGCCAAGGGTTGTTCAGCTCTGGGGTGAAGTGTTCTCTGCTCAGTCCCGTGCAGATATCATGGCGCAATTGGAATCCTCACCTGGCTGGGTAAGAGAAGATTGCACCAACCCTCCCAGTCCCAACTATGTATGCCTGGGTGTCTTCAGATACAATGCCATGTTCGAAGCCGCCGACGATCCCCCTCGCAAGAAGCACATCCAGTCCTTCAAGCTAGATGTTGACCTCGCAAGCATAGATGTTTCGATAAAGGCGGCCGTGGTGCGTGTCCTTCATAATTATGGCCAGATCTACACATGTCTCTATAGACTACGCCTTCATGGGCAGACCATAGCCACGACGTAACCCTGAGGCGTATGTTTGAAGAGTTGGAGCTGGTGACCTTTGTGGTTGTCTAGTGCTTGATTTTTATGGTATCTCTGTTGGAACTGGTCTTTTATTCGGTGTCTGGAGCTGGATGATATGATACCTTTGTTCAGATGGATGCATTTTCGGTGTTTGGTCTTGGATTAAATTAACTTTTGTCTGGATGGATTCTTTTTCACACTGTGCAGATGGAGTCGATTGGACTTCTTTCTGCATGGATGGTCTTCTGATTTTGAAGATTTCTACGTTTCGTTTCCGACTGGTGGATCTGCTGTGATGTGACGATAGTATAGGGATACTAATCAAGGTTTCGGACGCGATTGTAATGACTATGCTACAGAAAGAGCAGAAGCACAGTATAGTATAGTGCGGATAATCAGTTATAGGCTCCATTACGTTACCTGGTATACGGTAGGGTTTGGGTTTTGAGGGACGGGGTTTGACGGGTTGGGGTTTTTATGTATATAGATTGTAGAGTCGGTATGTAAGGTAAAGAGCACGGTATCATGGACAGCACAGTACCATAACGGAATAGAAGGGAAGGTTATATATCCCTAAACGCTACAGACACAGAAGCCCATACCCTCCCATCCACTCAATCATCCGCCTCCCTGCTCTCTACCCTCTACCTTCCTTCCACACAACACCACGAACCAACCCTACCTCACCGTCGCCCCCTTCAGACTGCCTACAACACAAACCCCCCCCTTCGTCCTCAACCTCGCCACACCCTCCGCACCCCTCTCCCCCTCCCTCAGCGCCTCCACATCCCCAACTCGAAACCCCACCTCCGCCTCCTCCGTTGTCACAAACCCCGGCTGCAAACTCTCCCAAACCTTCTTCTTCGGATTCAGCACTTTCTCCGGCTCGCCCTCCCAGCCCTCAAAAAAAACCCTATCCCCCGCCACACTCCCCTGTGGGGGCTGCACCAGCTCCACCGGTCCCTTATGCGCGTCCACCTCCCCCTCCTTCACGCGAGGCGAGGCCGCCAACACCATCGCGGCGCTCTTGACCCCGCGCATCGTGACGGGCTTGAGGTTGCACACGGCGACGATCTTGCGGTTTTGCATTTCCGCGAGGGGCACCAGGCCCGCGAGGCCGGAGCACACGGTGCGCACGACCTGCCCGTCGTATTCGGAGGTGTGTTCGGTGCCGGGGGGATCCCCGACGGCGATGGTGGAGATGTAGAGGCTGTCGGCGTTGGGGTGGGCGATGGCGTGGAGGATGTGGCCGACGCGGAGGTCGATGAGGGAAGGGGAGAGGGGCTTTTCGGGGGCGGTCTCTTTGGCGGGTTTGGGCTTTTTGTCTTTTTTGTCTTTTTTGGGTTTGGGCGTGGTGGTGGGGTCTAGGGTCGTGGGCTCGGAGGTGGTGGGATCGGAGGTGGAGGCGAGGGGAACTTCTTTGCCCACGGCGGAGGCGACGGCGTTACCGACTTGTTCGATTTTGTCTTTGGCTTTATCTTTCTTCGATTTGCGGGTGTCTTGGGTTTGGGGGGGTTCTGCCTCGGTTAGAGTGGTGGGTGTTGCGGCTGTTGCGGCGGCGGCGGCGGCTTCCTTTTCTTTCTTCTTGCGCTCTTTCTCCGCTTTGGCATCGATGGGTTTGAGGGTGAATTTCACGTCGTCGACTTCTATGGCTAGCTTATCGGCATCGTCGAGTTTCAGGCCCACGACCTCGGCATTTTGGAGGAAGTCTACGTAGCGCACGATGTGGTGGTAGCCCTGCTCCCCTGTCCTCTCTTCGGGACTCCAGCTCTTGACGACAGAGACGAGACGGGCGAAGAGAGCAACGTCGGCGACTGAGGGCTTGCTGCCTAGGACCGTCGTGCGGGTTGAGAGGTGTCGGTTCAGTGTTGAGAGACGTTCGGCGGCTTTGGCATCATCCTCGGAGGCGAGACCGATGTGGGAGGATGTTATGAGCCATTGAGATATCTCTGCCTTCTCGGCGTCGGTGTAGTGGGTTTCGGGATAGATCTCGGCGGATAGCTTGACTGGATCGGAATCGGTGGCTACAGAGGTGGAAGGGAATGATTTCTGGAGGAGGGAGACGACGGTATCGTTTAGGCTTGTTGCTGAGGCCATCTTGCGTATGTGGACGAGTTTAACAATGGGTGGTAGAGAGTAGCTGCCAGAATGAAAGGTAGGGAGAGCAGAGAAGAGAAATTTTCTACGAGTAGCAAAATGGCGGTTTTGTATTTGAAGTTGAACTTTTGCACCCCGCCGAAAGATTATACGGGGGAGTTTCGATGTGTGATTTACGAAGGTGGGCATCCACGGCATCTTGCTGCAAGACAACATTAAGTTGAGTCACTTGAAATTATTTTCTCCAATCAGAATGTACTATACTGTTTCCCCGCTATCACATGAACAGGCGTTTATGGCTTGTACGCGATTTGACGCGAATTACAAAACCATGGTATTGTATTTGATATGTATGTAAACCTTGGAGTACACTATACTACCCGCGCCCGCTGTACATTAGATGGAAGTACAACTGGAGAAGGGCTTCAAACCGTAAGCCATAGGGTGGAAAGAGGTCTGAGAGAGTTTAAGTGGACATCTCTGCCCTCACCACCTTTATTCGTATGGTAGAGCTGAAACGGGGCACCATATAAAACCCCCAATGCTTCCAGATTAAGTACATTCAGTCCCGGATAACACCAATTTGAAGTCCACTTTGACCGAGGGAGCGAGATCATGGAAATGTGACCAGCTTTCTGGGTGGAAACTGTGGCGTTGTATCACGCTTACAGTTCGAACCTTTGCCTTGTCTTTTATTTGCCGGCGTTTTAAATGTTCCTGGATGGTTGAATTCCCCATCAACCTTGTCAGCGCCTTTCGATCTTCGGTAATTTGATAGAGAGGACGAGACCTAATGCGATTGCCATTTCTACGATTGCGGACATGAAGGTCATCCTCAACGCGTCCTCATACGCATGAATGACTTCCCACGTTAGCAGTTGTTCGAGAAGGACATATCATAGAATCCACTCACCTTCTTCTCGGCGTTCAGGAACCAATCTAGAAATATAGTGGACTGATTTCCTCACATGAGCGATAACCTATGGGACAGTCAACTATTGCCCCTGGATGTGATTCAGAGTGCCAACCTCATCTTTATCTACACCCGTAACATACATTCCCAAGTACCCTACCAACGCATTTTGTACAATCAAACTACTAACCGCAACCCCCAACACGATGCCCAAACTCCGACCCAGGGTAAGCGTACTTGTCATAACCGCCTGTTCCGCCTGGGAACTCACGACCAGCACCGCGAGACTGACAGCCGGAAAGCTCAATCCCTGACCGATACTGTGGGGGACTAGGAACAGCGTCGCGAGCCAGGAAGGGATGTGACCCCACATTAGCGTCAGCAAGATAGGTCCGAGAAGCGCGAATAGCGAACCGATGATTAGTAGAGGCGTCATACGCTTCGACCACATCATTATGAACCCACTGGATACGCCTGCGATGGTGACGGCTATAGATGCGAGACCAAGCCTGAACCCAGAGACTGAAGGAGAGTCTAGTTTTACGGCTTGGAAGTAAAGTGGAGCGTTGAAGAGGATAGTATTGTTTCCCAGTTGGGCGAAGAAGTTGGCAAAGACGAGATGGCCCCTTGGTCTACTGAACAGCATTTGTAGCGGTATAACTGGTGTAGTGGCTTTGGATTCGATACGAAGGAATAGAATCCCGCCGAGGAAGGATATGACGAGGGATGTGATGATAAAAGGGTGAGTCCAGGAGAGAATGTTTCCCCCTAGATTCAGTCCAAGAATCAGAAATGCGACGGTAAGGCTTAGGGAGAAGGAACCAGCGAAGTCAAAGGAGCGGATGATTTGCCAAGCGGACTTGTCCGAATTTTTGGCCAAATTGGGACCAAGGTTTGATGGAATGCAGAATAAAGCACCGATAAGAACAAGGATAATTGGGGGGGTTTGAATCCCGAAGGTCCATCGCCAGCCAATATGGTCGCAGAGGAAGCCACCGAATGCAGCTCCACAAGCTGCTCCGAGGCCGAACGAGAGGTTAATGTATGCCTGGAACGTCCCTCGTCGTTCAATGGGCACGAGATCGTTGGTGATAATGGCTCCCATCGCCATACCGCCTCCAGCACCGAGACCCGCGAATGCCCGCGCGGCGATAAAGCTGCCGATGCTAGGGGCTAGAGCACACCATGCAGTGGTAAGAGCGAACATAAAGAGGGCAAAGATGTACAGGGGACGGCGTCCGATGGTATCAGATATCCTGCCGAATAGGGGCTGGAAGGTAGTTTGAGTGAGAAGGAAGACGGTTGAGAGCCATGAGGCTGAGTTTGAGGACTTGAAGTAGGAAGTTATGACGGGATGGGCGGATGCCATTAAGGTGCTATCGAACATTGCTATCTGAATAGGTTCAGTGATATTATTGAATGCCATGGGGGGTTCTCAATGGCGGCAGATAGGTGAGTCCCAGAGTAACTCACAAAGTAAATTGGTAGTACTGTTCCATATATCAACCAGAATCTAGCCGCACTTATACCGGTAAGGAATTGGTCATCTTTGGGAAGACTACTATCATTCTCATCCCCATCTTCTTCGTCATCTCTTACTACGTTTGGACGATTAGTGGAGGCATGACTGAGAACGGAATATAGCTCGGGAGAGTCAGGTTCTAGTCCAGCAGTTGTATTAGATAATACAGCATTAAGAGTTTCTCCTTTCCAATGATTCCGGTCAGAGTTTGAAGACTCCGAAGCTGTTGTATTAAGAAGCGGAGTTTGTTCATCACTTCCCTCCTCCTGCTTTCCTATCCTAGAATGGTTCGACTGGGGGGACATAATGTAATCGAAACAAATGTACTGTACAGGATTTTTATAAGTTTGGATCTAGCATTTCTCTACCTAGAAGTATAGACTCGAGGAAAGGCGGTCGGGGTAAGTATGTAGCATAGCCGGATCGTGTCTCCACTGCATCCGAACCTGCAAGCAGTAAGGAAGTAACTGTATCTCTACTTATATCTCCTTCCTCTAAGAGTCATTCCTAAGGATTTACTATATTTCTCGTCCTAGAGCAGAGAGAACATTTCTTCTTCAAGGTCATACGAAAGCACGTGGGATTTAAGTTACACTGATTGAGATGGAATGCGGTAAGGTAGGACGGATTCTGCTTAGTCATAGATTCGGCCTTTTCCCGACGGAAAACAGATGGAAGCGTATGACAATTGGCTCGCATCATTAACCCGATCAATTAGATAACAACAAGTACTCGTACCTTACCGATATAGGCCGCTGACCTGTCATAAGTTACTGATAAACATTCTACCCCAACCTCACCATGACTTTCGATACAGTCATCGTCAAAGATCGAGTCAAAGAAACGAAATGGGGTCTCTGGGCACTGCTCCCAAGAAACTGAGGATCGCCGTACTGGATTGTGATACCCCCCTCGAGCAGACCAAATCCATATACGGATCTTACAGTGGCCGTTTTGAAGTACTGCTTAGACAAGCTGCAGAGGCATTAAATGATCCGGATCTAATTTCGACGGACCGTTTAGACATCACGAAATGGGATGTGGAGAAGCAGGAGAATTACCCGGCTTTGGAAGATATCGATGCTGTTCTACTTACGGGATCAAGTGAGTAGTAGTGCATTAAAATCGGACCTCTACCTTAAACACTAATAGATCTATCCAGAAGCAAATGCTTTTGATAATCACCCCTGGATTGTGAAACTCGTGGATTTCATCAAGCAACTCCTCCAACACGACCGCGTCCGCATCATCGGAGTTTGCTTCGGTCATCAAATCGTTGGCAGAGCTCTTGGTATCAAAGTCGACAGATCTTCCGCTGGATGGGAAACTGCGGTCACTCCTGTACAGTTGACTGGAAAGGGGAAGGACTTGTTCAAGTTGGATAAGCTGGTGAGTCTTCTCTATTATATTTTCGAGCCACACATCTGACCAAGTCCAAAGATGATTCAACAAATGCACAAAGACATAGTGTATGGCTTCGCAGATGGTGTAGAGCAGCTTGGGTTCACGGAGAAATGTGAGAATCAGGGCATGTATAAGAAGGGTAAATTGATCACGGTCCAAGGTCACCCTGAATTCGACGAACAGATCATAAGAGAAATCGTTGAATCGAGACATAATAGTGGCATATTTACTGATGAGTGGTATAAGGAGTGTCTAGGACACGCAGCTGATAAGCATGACGGTGTTGTGGTAGCTCAAGCGTTTTTGAGGTTTCTCTTGGAAGAGTGATATAATATAGACAAGCGTTTCATGCAGTTTCAATAACAACGATACACGATGCAGAAAAAGAGTGTGCAGTTGGTTGGGGAAGGGGATGTAACAGAGAACCAAGGAGTACTTTAGCAACGAAACATGATCTCATAGCGGAGAGGCCTTGGATGAAACCCTGAGCGCATCGCCTTCTATCATTCTTCCATAAGCGTGGGGCACAACGTTGATCTCTGGTGACAAAATGTCAGATAAAATGTTAGAACACATGTATTAATGATAAGAGCATAAGTTAGAGTCTATCTGTCCAATAAATTTCATCGAGTTGTCTAAATAATATTTCCTTTCATGCGATCCGTTGGATATCATTGATAAAGTGCAGAGCCGTCCAAGACCCTTTCAGCAACGCCATCAAATTGAAATTGTACCGAAAGGGAGGGCTGATCCCCTATCGCTCGCCCTTTTCAGGCTTTTCTGGCTGCGAACTACCTTTTGCTGCCTATCAGTTCTATCTTTGGGGACGTAAGGGGGGTTTGTGGCAACAGTCAAGCCTTCGGGTTGCATGCAACGGCTTTACGCCATCCCTGACATTTCTCCCGCTATCTTTCACTTTACGAGCCCCAAGGTGTCCCTTCGATCTTTAAACATCTTTTGCCATTCTGAACACGCTCACACTTTCTAATACTTTATTGCCCTTTTTATCTTCTTCTTCTCTTTCTCAGTCACTCGCTCTTAACCTTGTTCCCTCCTCCAAACTCATGTCTGTACAATTCTCTCCCTTTTGCCGAGTAACCCCTTTGATGTAAACCGATGGGCAAGTGTAAGTACAGTCCGAGTCAGCTCTAATGACGACGCTCGTATTGCGAATTGAGGGGCATTTTCTGACAGGACATGAACAGGGAGATATGGGGTCATATTGGACGCCGGGTCTTCGGTATGCAAACAAATAATCCTCTGTTTGAGCAATCTTTGAGAACGCGCGGCTGATTGTTGCAGGGCACCCGAGTCCACATATACAAATGGCTCAATAGCGCAAAAGCCCGCGCAAAAGCAGATGAGAAGGAATTGCATGGTCTACCAGTCCTAAAAACAGACAAAGATTGGACGAAGAAAATACATCCTGGTATGATCCGTCGGAGTTAATTCCTGATCATCGTTAACCAAACCCTCTCAGGCGTGTCAACATTTGGTGATACCCCAGAGCTCGTTGGACCCGATCACCTCCAACCACTTTTCGAGCATGCGCTCGATGTTATTCCTAAAAGTCAAGTCGAAAACACCCCCATATTCCTGTTAGCGACAGCTGGAATGCGACTGTTGCCAGCTCCAAAACGAAAGGCACTTCTTGAAGAAATATGTGCCTACGCGCGCGAAAATACAAGATTTCAGTTACCAGATTGTGATTTACATATACAAGTGATTCCTGGAGAGACCGAGGGTCTGTATGGTTGGATTGCTGCGAATTATTTGTTGGGTGGATTCGACGCGCCAAAGGAGCATGATCATGGAAAAGGACATCACACGTACGGGTTTTTAGATATGGGTGGGGCATCAGCGCAAATTGCATTTTCCCCTAATGCGACAGAGGCTAAGAAACATGCCAATGATCTAACGCTCCTTCGAATGCGGACAATCGATGGCAAACCTCTGGAATATCCGGTATTTGTGACTACCTGGCTCGGTTTTGGGATGCACGAAGCAAGGAGACGATATGTGGAAGCTTTACGGAATTCTACATCACCTGATACTATGGAACTCCCTGATCCTTGCCTACCTCGGGGACTCAATGTTACTACGGAAGGGAAACATATTACGAAGGGCTCCGACGAATGGAAGGGTCTCCAACCACATCTCCTAGGAACTGGTCTTTTTACTGAGTGCCTCGCTCAAACTTATCCATTGCTTGACAAAGACGCTCCTTGCCCCGATGCACCATGTCTACTTCACGGAGTGCACGTTCCGGCCATTGATTTCGATGTGAATCACTTTGTTGGCGTATCAGAATACTGGCACACGACTCACGAGATTTTCGAGGAGGGCCACAAGGACAGGGCGTATGACTTCCATACTTACCAGGAGCGCGTGAAAGGGTTCTGTACGCAAGACTGGTCCGATATCGAGGATGCAATTGAGAGTAAGAAATGGGGCAAGAAAGTGAACGAGGAAACAGCTCAAGAGGTCTGCTTTAAAGCATCATGGCTGATTAGAATGCTCCACGACGGCATTGGCGTACCACGAGTCGGCATCGAACATCTCAACACCGACCACAACGGCACCGCGGAACTCATCGACAACGCCAAAGAAAAAGGCTACCTGGACCCCTTCCAAGCCGTCAACGAAATCCACGACACCGAAGTCAGCTGGACCCTAGGCAAAATGGTTCTCTACGCCTCCAGCCAGATCCCCCCAGCAGACAAAGCTCTCGCCGTCGGCTTCGGCAGCAACGGAGCAGGCATCCCCCCAGACTTCCAATACGCAGGCGGCAAATTCGACCCCAAGATCGACAACCTCACCGACGCCGCCGACGACGACGACGACGATTGGCACGATCACCTCTTCAGCGACTCCCCCCGCCGCATCCCCGGCTTCCTCATGTTCGTCGTCATCGTGGCCGTCATCCTCTTCCTCCTCTGCGGCCGCGAGCGCAGGACAACTCTCATCGCAAAGGCCAAACGCTCTCTCGGCTTCAACCCCACCGGACCGAAGCGCAGGAAGGTCTTCACCGGCAAACTCTTCGGTCTGTCTTCCCAACCGCTCTACGAGCGCGTTCTAGAGGACGCCGAGGCGGGCGAATTCGAACTCGCGGACGCGGACTCGGAGAACGAGCACTCGGACTCGTCGGACGGGACGCGCGTGGGTAGGACGTCCGGCTGGGCTACACCCAGATTGAACGCGGCGTTTGATCGCAGCCCCGGGTATTTTGATGAGGATGCGTTGGGTGTGGGGGGATTGGTCCCCCCGAGTGTGGTGGGGAATGCGATGGAGAGGGGGGGCTTGTTGGCCAGGACGGATAGTAGGGAGAGGTTGGCTGCGCCGGTTAGGAGTAGGGCGGGGAGTCCGACGAGGAGGAGTCCGGTGCTTAAGAGTGTTAGGGAGTTCAGTGATTAGATGGTTTGGGGGGTTGGGATGGCGTTTTCTTTTTCTGGAGGGGGGTGTATTGGTGCATTGGTGTTTTTGATTCTTTGTGGGGTTTTTTTTTTTTTTTTTTTTTTTTGGGAGGTATTTGAGGTTGAGGTCTGGGTTTATCAGGTGAGAAGGTGAGAGGGTGAGAGGGCGGATAGGGATACAGTGGGTGTGTTGGTCTTTTTACTACTGTACATAGCATACACTCATGGTATCATATTTTAATATCGAGATTGTTTCTTGTGAATTTGGGCTTTCATTACTGTGCTGTACTGTACTGTACTGTACGGTACATAGAACATACAGGCTCATATTGTAATCTCCCCCTTTAATGCTGACTTTACTACTAACTTTGTCTAAAGGTTCATATCGTTCTGGGGTTGTATCACGTAACGAGTTTGAGGGACGGGAGGAAGTGTACAGGAAGTGTACAGTACAGCTGGGAAGTTGTGTAGGAAGTTGTGTGGGGGGAGGTGTACAGTACGAAGAGGGTGTGTACAGTACATGGAGGAAATGAACAGTACAACAGAAGACATGGAGCAATTGAGGAGAAGTAAAGAAACAGGAGGAACATAGCGAGTAAACATACAGTGAGGAAGATGTTCAGTACGGTTGCCAAACTACCAGAACGGTATACTTATATAAAATACGGGAAGAACTTGTACAGTGGGCCAAGGGAATGTGGATAAGGATTGATGGTGAGCTGGGCCGTGCATGGCCAGGAAGAAGATGTACACTGAGTCCAACATGGGTTTACAGGGGACCGTATAGGGGAGGCGGAGAAGAAGTATGATGCGACTGGCGGGTGGGTGGAAGGATGTACGCTGAGGGAAGAGTAATATGTACGGTGAGAAGTGACTTGTAGCTGCTCATAAGATCGAGTGGGATATACACTGTACAACACGCGCACCGTACAGTAGTGATCGACTGTACAGTACAAAGTCGAGTAATATGGCCTAGGACTTCCAACGGTATATTGAGTGTAGAAACGGTACCAGTGATGGAAGTGATTTGGAAGCTTTCAAACTTTCATTATCTATTGCCAGAATAAGTTCTGAAGGAGAACTCCGAAATCATTTAAATCCTAATCGGTCAAGTCTGACTTTCTCACAATCTTGATCCCATTTCTCTCAATCATCCTCGACATGGCTTCTATATCCTCATCCGAGTCAACATCCTGTTTAGTCTCCTCCGTAATTCCAGTTCCGCCTGGGCCCTCCCTGAGCTGTTTCGCCTCCTCCTCCCACCGGTTCCTCTCCTGATCGTCCAATTCGTCTCTCCTATCGATCCACCGCTCTTGCACATCTCTAACATCCATCGTCGTAGCTCCCTCTCTCATGGCGACTTGCCATACGGTATCGTTTGCACCTTCAGCGCCACCGAAGACATATCCACCTGCCCTATCAATTGCACGGAGAAGCATCATCATCGATGTTTTGTCTTCCACAGCTAGAGTCTCAAAGCCTACGAGGGAAAAGTCCGTCACGAGGTCGATGATGGCGCGGTTGAGGGCGTCGAACTTGGATCTAGGGCTGTCGTCTTCGCTCTCAGATCCAGGTTTTGAGGTTGACTGCTTGGCCGCGGGAATGGAGGCGCTGGGCATTGTGGAGGCGAGATGAGGAAGGAGGTATTCTAGGTCTTGAACTTCGGTGTAGAAGTCGAGGTTAAATGGTAGAGGGGGATATTCGTTCAGCTTATCGATTTTGGTAAGCACGTTCAAGTGAGGTAGGTCCATTTGTAGCATAGTTCTCAATGCCAGTAAGAGCGCTGAAATGTATATTGGCGGCGATGTGAGGACATATGAATCCGTCATGTGTAAGACTACTAGCTATTGAACCTCGACATTAGCATGTTGGTCTATTATTCGGTCTTTAGGGAGGAAGCGCGATAGGGAGGGCGGACTCTGTACCCAAACTTTTGGAGGCGGAAGAAGATATTTCGTAGAGACGCATGATGAGTGAAAAGCTCCACTTGTCCTGGACAGTCAAAGATCACATAGTCCTCTCCCAGCTCTTTCAGTCCGTCTTCTAGCCACTCGATATTGTCCTCTAGCTCTTCAAGCGCATACAGGATACCACCGTTAGGGCCTAGCTCTTCAGCTTCCATCACCTCTTCTAAGGGTATGAGCTGCCGCACGTCGACTGCCGGAGTGTAGGATGTGTGATCGTTGGCTGGATCGAGGTTGACGATGGAGCATTTGCGGCCGATGGCGTTCATGAATTGCTGCATTCCGTCGCAGTAGGTAGATTTGCCCGACCCGGGTGGTCCTACTACGAGTTGCGCGAATGGCATATTAAAGACCTTGAGAATCTCAAGTTGAAAAGTTGGATACAGTAAGTAAAAATCTGATGGAAGAATGAATCGTGGGGAGCTTTCGAAGTGTGGGGGAGGGGTCCGGGGTGAGGTCGAAGCTTTGATGCGCCCTTGGTTAATCTGCAACATACTTTTGTAGAGCTTCATACGGCATGTGAAAGTTATCAGGACTGCTACCCACTTCAAACACGATGAGTTCACGTAAGATACTGTATCCAAGAAGCTTGCCCAAACTAATGCGAGAATAGAGCAGTATGCGGTTCCAGATCCTCCAACTGATGCTATTTCCGCTGTAAAGTTCGGACCTGGACCATCGCGACTTCTACTCGTCTCCTCCTGGGACAAGAACATTTACTTATACGAGGTCCAAGACGGTGGCAGTAGCCAGCTGCTTAGAAGAGTAGAACTCGAAGCACCGATTCTCGATGTATGCTTTGGCGACAATGAACATGAAGCGTACACCGCAGGACTAGACTGGGCAGTTTCGAAGTATGTCTACCAGAAAGAACTATCAATTAATTCATGATCTAACTCTAGTATCTGTAGGGTGAATCTAGAAACTTCAGAAAAGATCACCTTGAGCTCGCACGATGCTGGTGTGAAATCTGTAGTCTACAGCCCTGAACATCACCTACTGATTTCCGGCTCATGGGATAGTACTTTGCATGTTCATCTGACAGACAATCCGGAACGCACATGGAGCACCATCCGATTACCTTCAAAAGTCTACTCGATGTCCATAACGTCCACGAAGCTCGTTGTCGCAATGGCAAATAGGTGGGGACACATCTATGAACTCGAGCGCATACGTAAGCTTGCGGCGCAAGCAAACAATCCCGCACCAAATGTCCTGGATATACAGACATGGCAATCGCGGGAGAGCTCGTTAAAGTTCATGACCCGGGCAGTAGCATGCATGCCAAACGATGCTGGATATGCGAGTAGTAGCATTGAGGGTCGTGTAGGAGTGGAGTGGTTCGACGCGTCAGAAGAATCGCAAGCCCGGAAGTACGCATTCAAATGCCACCGCCAAACGGAGAATGGGGCTGATATTGTATATCCCGTCAACGCCTTGACCTTTCATCCCATCCATCATGGTACTTTCGCGTCTGGAGGAGGAGATGGAGTCGTTGCCCTTTGGGATGGCATCGGCAAGAGGAGGATACGACAATATCAACGTAACCCCTCAAGCGTAGCTGCATTAGCGTTCTCATCCGATGGAAAGTTCTTAGCTGTTGGTGTTAGTCCTGGATTTGAAGATGGGCAAGAGGATAGTCAAGGCACGGTTGCAGTCTATGTTAGGGAGTTAGGTGAAAATGAGGCAAAGGCCAAAGGAGCAAAATGAAGTCTGCTTGGAGGTGTATATGCGGATCTATAGCCCTAGATTTGGTTGGAAAAGTTCGTATGTGTCACGCTGTTCTTGACGCTGATGCAAATTTCAAGCATGGCCCCTTTTACCTACGCGACAGGTCTAGAATGACTCCTGTTCAGGATGAGGTCGACGGTGTCATGATGGACTCTGCTGTATGTGCTCCTTTTCGTCTTTCGTCTGATTTCACCTCTAAGATGCGTCAGCGTCAAAGCACTGGTACCTGTGAGCAATCATCAAAAGGGGAAATTAGAAGGGATCCTGGGAATAGCAACTGCTAAATTACCATCGACTGGTACTGGATTCTCAATTCAGATTTAGAGGAAAGCGCTTATAACTGTGCCGACTATAGTGTGATGTGTACCAAATAGAAAAGCTTGGAACGATTCAATAAGAATTCAAGATGCTTCTCTACTATAACTCTAAGATCTATAACGCATCTTTGCCTCAACTTCTCTATTCGTCGCTCGATATCTTGGTAGTGTAACTTCTTTTGGCGCTTACGCTCACCTTTCAAGTACCTCGATCATCACTCATAGAGAACCAATGAGACTATGAGGATATTCTCGAGAGTATAAGTTCTGTTCACCCCTATTCCCCTGCCTAGTGCTCTGTTACAGATAGCTCATACTAACATTCTTCTTATCAATGGGCCGCACAAGAAATAATTAATATAGGGGGTTCAATGCTGACATCTCACGACGATATGGACCACTGTTTATACTCAGTATTTCGAGCTGTCTGACTATTTCCCTTCTAACGGTCCACTACCAACGAAGTACTGTATATGATGATTATGAGCGTACCACGAACATAACTGACATCTACCCATCGAAGCCGTTCATTGAGTACCCCCCTACGGTACGCACCGTACGGGAACTGTGAAAGGTTACCAAATGTTAATAACGGGAGTCAGTCACTCGATCCGATCCTTTAGTGGTCGTTTGCCGTGTGTCCCGGCATCAACACAGATCTTCTTATCTGTTTCCCGTAAAGCGTTTCCGGTGAAGAAAAAGGAGACGGTTTGCAACGCCGCCGTCGGATTACCGGTATTTGGCTGCACAAAAGGCATGATCCTGTTTAGACGGTTTTTATTCTATAATACCTCTATGAGAGGTGAAAGCTCGATAGTCCCTTTTCGGGTGCCATTAGGGCTGTTCCATACCCCCACGGATCCTTTGGAGCCACTTTGAGTCTTCCAACCTCGAAAGCATGTGGCATGCAGGGGTAAACGACAACCTCAGCTCTCCACAAAATGCCATTTCTTTGCTTGAATTTTCTGGAGCCCGGATGAGAGGACTCGTAACGACGAATAATGCGTTTTTGGCATGCACAGTGACATGTCAGGTTTCGGATGCCTGTTTTGGACGCACGAGACCAATTTCCGAATGTGAACGGCTTCTCCCTTCCCTTTGTCCCTAAGTGAACAACCCGACGCCTTCCTACCGGGACGGCGTATTTGTGGCTTCTTTAGCTGAACACTTCTTTCGAAAGCTGAAAAATTTCGAGACACCATGATAAGACAGCTATGGAGTCTATTATGGAGACATTGAGAGAATTCGGAATGGCCACGGAAGTTCTCCTTTTCAGTGAGCCTCAAAAAATTGGGTAAGAAAGAGGTATTGTAAAGTATGGTTAGGCTGGCGGAGTAGCCTCAGAAGTAGTTTTGATACACCACATGTGAGTTACGAAAGTCTACGAACCGCACATTTCCTACACTGTCATTCACTCTCTTCTCCACAGTCACTCTCCAGCCCTTTTCTTCTATTCAGTCACTCCTTCCAAAGGCACAATGGCCTACTCCAAAACCCACAAACGCACCAAAGATCTCGGCGAGACCCCTCCCAAATTCTTCTGGTTTTGCGTCTTGACAGTCAGCTTCTACGTCTGGCTCATCTTCTCCACCGAGTTCCCCGAAGACCCACGATTCCCGCATGCTCAAAAACCATCGATGTCGAAATCCACCCGCAACGCCTACTGCACCTTCCTCTCCTCCCCCCTCCCCAGCAACGTCGAAGACACCGAGTTCCTCGCAACCCGCATTCTCGCCTACCAACTCCTCCACGACCCGACCACCAAATCCCCCTCCAAACTCCCACTCGTCGTACTGGTAACCAAGGACGTGGAGCAGAGCAAACGCAACCTCCTCACCGCAGACGGGGCAACAGTGCTCGAAGTAACGCCCTTCCTAACCTCCTCCACCCCCTCCTCCGCCTCCGATCTGACCAAACTCCGCGCCTTCCAACTCACCCAGTTCGACAAAGTGTTGTACCTCGCGCCCTCCACCCTCCTGACGCAGCCGCTGGACGCCGTGTTCGCGGACCCCGCGACCGCGGAGTACGCGGCCCTGACGCCAGAGACGGAGCCCCCGCCCCAGTCTAACACCCAGGCGCCCTCGAGCTATGTTTTCGCTGCGTCGGCTACGACGGGGAACATGCTCGACCCCGGTTTCGTGGTGTTTAAACCGGCCGAGGGGTTGTTTAGACACTACATCGCGGTTCTGGGCGCGAGTGAGAGGGGCTTTGATACCGCGGAGGCGCTGTGGAGGGAGGTGCATGCGCAGAAGAGCAATATGCCGTGGAATCGGCTTGCGGGGGAGTGGAATGGTGAGGTTTTGAAGGAGGGGGTTAGGAGTGTGAGGGTCGAGGGACGCGGGAGTGGGGAGGTGAGGGAGGTTTGGGGAAGAGTTAGAGGAAGGATGGAGGGGTATTGGATTAGGGCGGAAGAGTAATTTGATGCGGATGGTCAGTTTGTGTTTGGACTTTTGTGCTGTCAATTGGGTTGGTGACTTAGACGTAGAGGGAGTTTGGCTTCGTGCATTTTGGAGTTTCGGTACGGAGCATGGATTATTTGCCGGGAGATGTTACGAGCATTTAATAAGATATTCCTGTAACTGTTGATTAGATGGACTACATAGGATAGCAGCTGTCCCAACTTTAGGTAAAGATATAGTGGACCGTATAGTACTGTACAATTCTCATTATTCTATATCAAATCGAATATGGACTTATCTCAGTCTCGATATCCACCCGCTCTTCCTAGAACACCTCACACGCCAGTTCCCATTCTAAGAAAACACCCTAAGGTACATTTACACGGAAAGAGTGAACCAAAACCCCTGAGCTCACTTCACCTCCCCTTCTCCTCCCTCTCCTTCATAACGCTCTCCCACTCACTCTTTCCAATATCCTCTCCCACCTTCAACTCATCCTCCCCGGCCCTCAACCTCGCCCAAAACTCCTCAATCTCATCCGGATACCCAGTCTCATTATACGGCACTTCGAGCCTCTCCGTCCTCTGATCCACAACATCCATCCACCTTCCCATCCGCTCCGGCCTCAACCCATCCCTATTACTCGCAAAATGGATCAACAAGCTGCCCGGGCGGGCATGATTCGGCTTTAGCCTCGCGCCCTGCTCCTCGGGAGGCGGGTACGCGTTGAACCAGCGCTGGGGTACGATGACAGTGGAGCGCTTGTACCAGGGGACCTTGAGCATCTCCTCCATGGCGGACTGCTCGGTGTACTTGAGGTCGACGTCGGGGCGGAAGTGGTGGAAGGCGAGGGCGTGCGCGAACAGCTTGAGCGCCCAGTCGTTCACGCGCAGCATGAAGACGCCGTTGTTTAGACCGTGCCGGTCGTTAGTCGCGAGGAGGTAGATGTGGCTGAAGTCCGCTTGCGGCGGGATGAAGGCTTCGAGCGGCATCAGCGGGTTCGTTATCACTGTGTCTCGGTCGAACCACCTGGTTGGGTTAGATGAAGGGCCGCTGTGAGGGGAGGGGGGAGAGCTTACCACACCCATTGCAGTCGTTGATCTTCGGGTTTTGCGAGCTCCTCCGTGATGATGTGGAGGATGTAGGCGTGCTTTGACCAGAGGCCTGATAGGAGCCTTTCTCGTAACACGAACTCCGGGTATCCGTGGATTTGGTTGTGCAGGTTGTGCGATTCGATTGCTCGGTCGTAGCATGGATCAGGGCCTCCGAACGAGATGGTGATTTTTCCAACAACTGGTTGCGTGGTAGGGGTAGAGACTGCTGCTTCTGCTACTGACGAAGTTGTGGCTACTTCTATTACCTCAGTGTCTGCGGACACAGGGGGTTCTTGATTTTCATGAACTGGCGTATTTTCGACCACAGGTTCGTCTTCAACCACCGGTTGCTGCAAATTGACTGGAATCTCGGGTTTACTTTGATCTGGTATGATGATATCCGCACTATTGCTCTGCGCCCTTAAATATGTCCATAACGCGATCACTCCCATCAAGGCAACCGCCAAAACTCTGAGATATTTTCTCCTTCTCGTTCGACTGTATGACGCGCTCATGCCAGTATCAGGCGGGGTCAGAGTCGAAGAATAATATCGTGTACCGTGCATCGTGGGATAAAGATAAAATAATTATAAGGAGTGACACGAAGAGATGCAAAATGACCGAAAGGAACAGAAACACGTTGATAGACTAGAAACCCACCATGACGAGAAAGATTATTGGGTTGCAAAATCACAAAGTTTTACTGCAGCAAATTCAGCAATAATGACATGTGCCGCCCCTGTCGGTCTCAGGGGAGAGAGGTTGAGGGAGTCTGCAAAAAGTCTAGACAGTCCTCCCACTTCGTCCACGAGCGGAAGTGGGACTAGAAAACCGAATACAGAGAGTTTGAAAACATAGAATTGATACCGGAGGTTGTTTATTTCAATACGTTTATAGTTCTACTGTGGCGTTTCCGGCTATTTGAATTGGAGACGCGCTTGTACCTGATCTGACGCAGGGGTACAGGCTGGGTATGGTCGGATTTGGTTGTTGGTGCTTGTCTCACCTGTCAAGGCTTTCGAGCAGATTAACTTGAAGATTGTTCTGCCGATCTGACAGCAAGGGTCGAAACCAAGCTCTTTTTTACGCACGACCAGTTGCCCAAAAGAAATTCTTGCTGGGTTGTTCTGTAACTCTGGCGGGAGAAGCTGATGAGACACCTTACAGATTATTATCTTTCCTCTTTTTATTCTCAATAATGCGATGGCCCTGAAATATGATATGTTTCGATCTCGGTGAGGCTGACCAGTAATGTGATGTCGGATAAATCAGCGGGTGAGGAAAAAGGTAGGAGTTGCAAAACAGCCTCAAAGAAGTGAGTTTCGGAAGCTGTGCAAGACTGCAAGTATCTTCTATTTGCCCCTGCTGTGCCCCACTACTGATAAGCTAAGGCTTTGACTAATATCGAGGATGATGCCATGATCTTTATTAGAACATGCTAGTCCGTGTAGTAGTTCGTAGATCTTTCTGAGTCGAGCAAAAAGAAACTTGGGCATCTCTGCGGCTAGCCGATCAAAATCTCAGAAAAATATGTCGAGATTGTACCCCGTATTGCCGTCATATATTGCTTGCTACGCATTAAATAATCTACAGTAGCGACCTCCGACCCATATTAACGAGGAATGTACGATACTGTGCAGTACAGGATAGGTAGAAAGTTGAACTCCGAACCTAGCTATCACACAAATAGTGAGAGTCTAACCAACTCCTTGACTATGCCGACCCAAAGTTCCATCTAGTTGATCTAGCTGTCTTATATGCCATTCCAACGCCCATAAATTTTCAAGGATAAAAAGAAATAGTATAGAACCGAAGGATAAAATATTGCGGACTATCTCACCGTTCAAATCGGCTTGGCTCGGGTAACAAGCCCCTGAATAGTCGCGTGATGGTTCTTTTCAACGATAGGAGTTCATCCCGATCGTCCGTGGTGACATCGTCATTCATGCACAGTTGGCCAACAGGCCGTGCATTGTTCGTCAAAAGTCTTTCTATCAACGTGTGCTCGACTTGTTCTGCGTCGGTGACCATGGTGAAGAGGGCATCCGGCTCCACAATGGCATACTGATAGCGCTTCAGTGCTTTGACGACTGTCTTTCTTTGCTCAGGGTGAGTTTTCTTCTTTGGAAGCATTGGATTGAGTCCCTTGACAACCCTATTTAGGAGCAATTTGATCAGACAGTCGCCACAGTGAGTATCTTGACGGGACAAGCGATCGAAGATAGTAGCACTTGAGAAGACAGGATTGGTATAATGCTGGTCCGATAATGGACTCGAAAATCCAGGGGCAAGGCACTGGTTGACATCGAACTCGTAGCATTCGATATCCCTAATCATTGCAGGGCCATCCAAGGAGGTCCAAAGAGTGTCAATGTTGACTTTTGGGGGTTCCAAACCAGCTTCTGCCAGAGATCGGCCGACATAATAGAACATCCTTTTGCGGAATGTCGTCTGTCCTTCACGTTCTAGACCTTGCTCCAAATCGTGCATGACCGCTTGCCTCTCCGCCCATCCAAGGTTTCCGTCGCCGTTGGTGTCACTTCGAATCATGATGTAGCTCCAAAGTAGAGCCTCACGGTGACGTTCCATGGTGTAATGGAAGGTGACATACCAGGAGTAAAGCTGAAATCCAGTCTCCCCACGAAACCTTTGGCAAGCACTCCTTAATGCCGGTCTGGGAAAGGTATTGATTGCTTCCCTCGTCACGCTGCGTGAAAGGGAATGCCCAAAATGCACCTGTCCTTTCCGTTTACGGTGACCAAAACGACGATTGAGGAGCCAGGATGTGTAGATCAGGTACGGTTTCTCTCCGAAGCGATGAGCATCCACTTCCGAAGGGGGCTGTAGGGTATTGTACCCATTAGACTTGAATCCCATCGTTGGACCAAATAGCGGTGAATAGATGTCGGACGCGGCGTGCGGTCTGCCGAGAAGCATGTCATCGGACAAAGCAAAAAGCTTGCTACAATCAGCTTGATCGTCACTACAGTGTAATAAATCCACGTACCCTATCCGTATCAGACGGTGTGTTGAAGATTTGATTCTCAATGGTCAAAGAATTGAACGTAGGCAAACAGGCTTTCTCCTCTTCTCCAAAAAATTCCTCTTGAGACAGAATTTGGATTGCATGATCATCTTCTTTCAGCCATAAAGGTCTCTGCTTGTCGAAAGTTCCCACTCCTTCAACTTCAGTTTTGTCCACAGCGTTGACCAAAATCTGGATATTATTTCTGAATGATGGAGCATGCTGCTCTATGCTGCGGATTGAATATCGAAGCTCATCCCAGTCTCTATACCTATTGACACCATGCGATTTGATCCATTCCCCCTCTGGATCATTTAGGGAGGAGTTCAACTCATACGGGCGCATCGTATTCGCAAAATCTTCGTCAGAACCGTTGACCCCTAAAATTCCATGAGACAGATTATCATCACAAGGAAATGTAGCTTACAAGTGTATACAAAATCAATTTTCGGTTCCGGCAGCTTTCCCCAAATCTTAGAGTCGTATCGAGCATGCGCTATCCAGTCGTCTTCCCAACCTTCATAAGTGACATCATTAACTGCATCCTCAAAAGGTATATGGATAAGGTCCGGCAAGCCATCTGCTTTTTCGTCGAGGGCAAGGTACGCTGCATAGCTGGGGAAAGAGTATGATTTCCCGGCTACTGGAATATTATGTACCTCTTGTATATCTTCCGGATCAGGTGACTTGTTTATGCTGTGTAAAGGCTGTTCCCATTTTCCATGGGTAATTTCATTTTCATCCCCTTCCTCATCATTTTGACCAAGCTGGAGTGAAGGTTGTTGGCCACGTTCGTTCGGAACTAACTTGGGCCTCGTCTCTCCCGTATCGTCTAAATTCTCTTCTTTGACATGCTGATTCTGAAGCGGATTTTGTAATTGTGGATTTACTGGTTGCTCTATGTCCACGATTGGATCCAATTCTTTCTCCTTGACAAATTCCTTTTCTTCCGCTAACTCTTTCTCATCCGCCGTCTCTTTCTGTGATATCAATGACTCTTGCCTATCTACATTTGGTGCCGAATTTTCGTTTAGATTGGTGTTCTCAGACACCTGGCCTGCGGGAGTTGATGCGTCGTGATCAGACGATTTACCGTGGTAGACACCAGGGTGCCATTGTTCGTCAGATGTGTGTTCGTTATATAAAGATTGTACAGTATTGAATGAATTTTTAGTAGAATGATGGAAGGGAAAACTTTTATGAAGCCACCAAACGCAGAGGATGATAAAAGCGCATATAAGATAAAACGTCCTTCGTTTACGAGGTAAGGTTCTTGCGGCAGAAGAGAAGTTGGATTTCTTCTGCCATTGTACTTCACTCCTGGGGAGCTCATACATCGTGACTGAAAATCAATAAAGAATGAAATGGTCTTCAAGGACCTGAAGAAGACAATGAAAATAATAGATGTTGCTTGATGATCCTGAATTTAGTAAGTCATAGTTAGTAAGGAGCGGTAGGTGATCGTGTGCCCTCCTAGGAGGGGTCTTGCGCAAAAAAAAAAAAAAAAGATGAACCCAGGGAGGGGGTCCGAATAGCCAAGCAATTTCAGGACAGGCCCATCATACCAGAAAATATGAAGACTAGGCTGCTGAGTGGAAGATAGAGAATTCGGAAAGGGGTAACAAAGAAACCCAAGCAACTCCGCGATTCTACCACATGGACGAAGCTGGGGCCTATCCTGCCGTTGAGGCACTCATATTAGCAGCCATGGCGCAGACTGGACACAACTTGAAGTGTTGTGTATCTTGGGTACCATAGATTCGAACAGAAGTCCCCATGGCGTTGCTGAACATGATGGCCAAAGCGGTGGTGGGAGGATTAGGCTCCGAAGTTCAAGAGCCATTAAACCGGTAATGAACTGGTAATGTACGTGAAAATCTCACTACATCCCTTTTGCAAAAATTACGAACTTATCGTTACACTTACCCCTGACAAGAAAAGTAGAAGACGGGGTTTTCCGGCGGAGACTCCGATGCTCGGCAAGGATTGATTCGTGGATGACTGTTGCTCGTGTGTCCGTAAGCCAAATGTGGATTAGGCTAAGCTGTGGCTTGTTAAAACTTTACCTCAACGTCCAGACTCCTGTTATGCCCTGTAGCTAAAGCCAACGATGGAAC
The DNA here is from genome assembly GCA_010093705.1 of Patellaria atrata CBS 101060. Lineage (NCBI taxonomy): Eukaryota > Fungi > Ascomycota > Dothideomycetes > Patellariales > Patellariaceae > Patellaria > Patellaria atrata. Next base: position 1,160,680 of record MU006096.1, read on the forward strand.
CAGGCCCAACCAGCAAAAAGTACAGAGCGAGGACTGCGTGGCAGCTCTAACCCGTTTGTACAAAATCATTCCACAACACTGATACAAATTCCAAAAGAACATGTTTGAAATTCCGATTTCAGCGAGTATCCCCATCGACTCCGTTGGTAGGTGCACCGATACTTTCAGTACAACTGATCGGCTAGGAAACGGGAAGCACACCCTGCTTCAATTACAGTAACATACGGGCGGGCTTCCGCATCCGTAAGAATCTGATAGGTAGAATTCCGTCAATTCTATTCTAAGGCTCACAATCCCTTTCTGGTCGTATTTATTGATGCTTCCATCAGATGCTTATCCAGATTACTGAGTGGCTGCTGTTGGCTCAGGACAGCTCAAACGCATAATTGGAAGATACTTTGCGATCAACATTTTTAACGACAGTATGTTGTCAGTTTTTCGCGCCTACAATGTGATGTTACTTTGAACATACAGTACGGTACACTTCATGGCCCGCTCCGTGGTGTCTAATTTGTGAACTGTAGTGCACAAAGCGCCTAAGGTTCCACACGGAGATCAATCTTTGAACCACATACCAAGCTCAAATTGACGCCGTAGGTCGCCAAGGATCGACCTTTGGGTTCATCTGTCATCGCAAGATTAAGATGAGCAATCGTAAGGATGCGTGGAGGTGCAACGACGGCGTGAAGCTAAGAGAACGTTGTCCAACTTGCATCCAGAATTGCGCCCCTACATTCGGAACATATTTTATACGTTGAAACTGACAGCTGATGACTTTGCAGACTTTATCTGAGCTTAATTGTGCAAACAATGCTTTCCAACGAGATTCAAAATATTGACTGCTCTTATGGACTATCAAAAAGGCGTAATATTTGCATAGCCCTAGAAGAACTGTTGAATGCAGTGGTACCCCTCTGTCCTATCAATAATAATTGACGTATCATTTTTGTGGATACTTTGTTCTTCGTCTTGTCTGCGCATCTCCCGTACTGTCACGTTTCTTTCGCGTACCTGCATGAGGGCTTATGCCTGTTCAGGAGAAGTGCTTTCTTTGCAAAACTGATCTTCGCGCCGGGACTACTTCAGCTCGCCAAATGTTAAGCCCTATCCCGCTCAATAAGGAAGAACGTCTTGTGTCTTTATGAATAGTGGCTATCCACTAACTTTCTGACTGCCCACACTCTTAACCTAATCGAGCACTATCATCAAACTTGCTCTCACAGCGGATCAGTACCCATGTCATTCGATTTACACCGGCAATATTGACATGGATTAAGTGAGCCACAGTACCAACGCAGAGATTGCTATCATGCCTCCGAGTCAAGTTCGGTGTGATAATCATCCTTTTAGGAATAACATTTTGGCAAGGACGTGGGCGATCATACACCTTGTCATCCCGCTGAGCCTCAAGGCAATAATGAAGAGTCTTTTAAAGAGGACTGTCATCCCTCATCTACTAAGTTTTTTCTCCTTGTTACTCAGTTCACTCGCTTACTTGGAGTCAACCTTTGTTTGCAATTGCAACTTAATTCATCCTTATTAGGATAGTCACTCGTTTTTCAGCTTTGCAAACATGATTTCTTCATCCTCAGTACTAATAATCTCCGGGCTTGCTTCCCTCGCGTCTGCATCAAAGGCATACACAACTTACACACCTTGTGCGGATTGCCCTGCCGAGTACAGTCCTACCCCAATTACTGTCACGAAGCAATATCAACCAATCACCACTTGCTCCGCAAGCTCGAGTGAGATCAGCTATGGCGTATATACAACTGAGTACCCGTGCTCTACCTACGCCTACGTCTCAACCGTCATCCCCTGCGCTGGACCAAGCGGCCCAACTTACACCACAGTGACGGACACCGCTGCGTATATCACTGTATCTCACTATGAGACTACCGCAACATACACATCTACCCCAACTGCGTATCCTTACCCAACTGGATACACAAATGCTACCACCACTTCCGCTTATCCCACCTACACCAAGGTGACAACCTACGACTACAAAATCCCATATCACAAGCTCGGAAAGTACGCTATTCCAGGTTATCCCGGCAGCGGTCTCGATCATGCCGCCAAACCCAAGCCCGATGGATCTTACCACCAGTATGTTGAGGTTGTTAAGTGTGTGGATGATGTGTGTGAGGAGTATGTCGACAGCTGGGATTACACCCCAGAGACAAAGACTTCCACATATGTTGTTTCCTGGTCGACTGCAACCTATGCCCCAACCAACGGTGTCTACACTTTCAAGGCTCCTTTCCACTCCAAGCCTTACACCACCAGCCTTGATAACTGCCCCAAGACTTACACTGCTCATGCGGCTGCTACAAAGACCAAGACAATCACTTTGAGCACCACCGTTACTGAGGTCAAGGCTTATCACACCAGCGCCTATGCTTCAACTGATGGCGTCTACACCTACACCCTCTCCGGCAGCGTTCCTTACACCACCAGTGTCAACCACTGCCCCAAGACAATCCCCATTGATTACACCATCACCAAGACTTACACCAAGCCTGCCATCACCTCGTGCAAGAAGACCAGCACATCTACTCCTTATGGTCATCATACCACTCTCAAGACTTACACTAAGCCTCACGACACCACTTATCCCGCTTATGAGACCACTCCTCCGGCGTACGAGACTACCCCTTACCCGTACGAGACTGAGACTCCTTATCCATCGGAGACTCCTTACCCAACATACCCATCATCCACCACTTCTCCTTACTACCCGGATCCTTCCTCCGATCCGGACTATGATCCGTATGAGGTTACGTATGAGAAGCGTGATATGGCAGATCTCGTTCCCCGCGCGACCGCTTTCGCTCGTCGCAACGCTGACCAGAAGGTGCGCCGCACCGGTGGTCTCCTTCGTCGTGCTGACGTGGAGAATGTCGACAAGAAGTTGAAGCGCAAGTCTGTCATCAAGGTTTAATGGCTTTTTGGGTTAGATTTTTCTTCTCTGCACACTTTTCTTTCTCTGGAGATGGTAGCTTGGTGATATTGATACCAATAGAGCATGGTTCACTGGGACAGGTATATCTTCGCTGGGAATAATGTCGGAGTTCGCACGAGCATATAATGTACGTAGTACAATCACAACATGTTCATGCTATGAATGAGCATAGTAACGACCTTTCAACTTTCCTTTCTACATTCATTTGCCATGAATGCAATTGTCATTTCCCGTGACCTCCATCTGCCGACTGAATATACTCAGCCTTGCTGGGAATTCTTCATATTCATGTCTTACTGTGAACTTAGATTCTCAATGTGACTCCTTGAGCAGATCTATTCTGCTACAGGACGCAATTATTAAGCAGCGGTTGCTCTATTATATTCTTATTTTGATAATTGGGTTCCTAACCATTTCTTATCTGATTCTCTTACAGCATCCACAACTTCATTGTAATCACAGTATCCGATGACAAGTACATCTTATTTTAGATCCTGGTTGACTTAAAGCTCACATCTAGAGAAAAACTAATGAAAAACCATCTCGATCTTACGAGGGCCGAATCTCCGTCGGGGAGTTCTCGACCTGGTTATCGGAGCCATCTAATTCAGCTGAACGCGGGAGCGAAGAGGAATTATCGAAAATTACCTATACGGGTAATTGAGCACGATGTATTTTGCCTAGCAGCAGTGGAGGTCGTAAATAAGATTGTTGTGCAATCTTATGCGCGCTTGTGTTCCTGCAGTAGCTTTGCACACTTTGTACATACGTTGCATTAAGCTTTGCAGGCGTATCCTAGCAATTTGGTTGGTGTCCGTTTTGGTGCAAGAGCTAAGCCACCAGCAAAACCCCTTTTGATATCTGTGCAATTTTGACATGGACTCGTGGAGACACCCGCTCTATCAGTAGTGTCTGTGCTGAAGGCATCATTTTCCCTTTATCTTAGGGCACAAGCTTTGGAATGAACTAGTGTTACTGTGGGTAAACCCTGCTGTCGAATGAACTTTATCTCTCAGCATGTCAGAAATCTCAGGAGTCGGGTCGGATCCGCTACAGGGACTCATCAGGGAACATGTCTTCTATGCGTAATTCAGAGACGAGAGATTTCTCTTTACCGGTGTATTCGAAGACCGGATGATGCTTGAATTAAATCAATCTTGGTAAGCTAAATATCCTCGACACATCTTTGACAAGAATCACACCCACTTTTGACCCCCCCTTGTGGCTTACTATCTCAGGCGGCCGTCCACATCCAGCTCGGAAAATTGCCAGTTTTGGAAGAAGATCTCGTGAGGCTAAGGGGTATGGCTGTAATATATTTTAGACTTGTATCACCCCTCCGTAACACTGTCTAGCGAATCTAGCTTCTCTATCCAAGGGTTCCTTGGTCCCTGGTCTAGACTAAACCTCCCCGTTCCATATCGATAACAGATCCTCATCTCACAAATAATTCTACATCTTTTCCCGAGTCGTTTTACAATACTTGTACGGATCATTCCTTGTGGGCTTTTTCTCTTCAGTCATTCCTTTCTTATTTGAACACTCTCTTCATGATGGGCCATGCGATCATGAGACAGAATACTTTCATGCGTGGAGGTGGTGCTGCATTTCTTTTCGTGCTCATATTCCTATGGATTCTCACCTTTAAGAGACCGTCGATACCTGCTGTTCCGGGCAGTTGGCAACCTTCGAGTGCTCAATTAGAGGTTGCTCAGTCTCCCGTTGTTCAAGATGGAATTAAGAGAGCTTCTCCCCCATCAAATCTGGGATCGTATCCCAAGATCACCTTGACGGAGCCGGCAGATGATAATATTAGGGATATTCAAAATTCCACACTTGGCGTACGTATTGCAAAAAGAGAATTGACAAGATCGTGCAGTCTGACACCGTTGTACAGTTTCAGAAGATATTCATTCTATCCATGCCAAATCGAAGTGACAAAAGAGACGCACTCACATTATCGGCCTACCTAACCGGTTTGGATGTCGAGTTCATCGACGGCGTGAATGGCTCCCTTGTGTCCGAAAAGGCGTACCCACAGGTAACGTAACGTCCAACTACCGTTTCAAACCCCAAGCCTAACAACTCCACCAGCCCTGGAAACAAGACGAGCCCGCAGGCACCATCGGCTGCTGGCGTGGCCACATGGAGATTTACCAGAAAATGGTCCGCGAGAAGATCTCCACCGCCATGATCATGGAAGACGACGTGGACTGGGACGTCATGATCAAAGCGCAAATGACCGAGTTCGCGCGAGGGACCCGTTACCTGCAAAAATCCGTCTCGCCCACGCACTCCCCCTACGGCGACGGCTGGGACATCCTCTCAACCGGCCACTGCGGCATCTGGAACAAAGTCCGCGAAGACCAAGACTACTGGGTCTCGGAGAACGATCCCACAGTTGTCGTTCCCATCCAGCGCGAATGGTGGCGCAAACCAAACCTCACTCCCCCAGCGCTGGCCGGGGACCGCTCCCGCGTCGTCATGAGCCCGTACCAACTGTCATGTCTGGCCTCGTACGCGGTCTCACTTCGCGGCGCCGCGCGCATCATCTACGACCAGGCCATCCTGCCCAACGCGCAGGGCATCGACTCTGGCCTCGGCGCCATCTGCAAGCGCCACGAGTACGGCTTCAACTCCTGTCTCGCGGCGTACCCCATGATCACGGGCGTGCATCGCCCTGCCGGCGATATGACCAGAGAGTCGGACCGTAAGACCCTGCGTACCGGCCGCGTCAGGGAGAAGGCCCAGTCGGATAACCTCATGTTTCCTGTTCGTATGAATTTGGGCTCATTGCTGCTGGGCGACACGGTGGTTAAAGCGCAGTGGCCCGATCACGCTATGGTTCAGGAGCTTGATACGAGGACTTATGAGCTTCCGAGGGGGAGGGGCGTGTTTGTTAGGGGGGATGAGTATATTAAGGATGTCCCTGAGGAGGAACAGAAGGTCTTGACTGATACAGCTCAAGTGGAGAAGAAGGCGGTAACTGAGACCGAGGAGAAGAAGGCGGAGGAGTAACAGGATCCCATGTAGTTTTTCTCTTTTTAGGGTAGCTTGACTTCGTGTATCTATTTTTGGGGTTGTGGGCAATTTGGTGACTCTTGTTTTGAGTACTGTTTCTGGAAAGATGGCTACTGGAGTATCCGTGGAGTAGGGGAATTAAATCGATCAATTTGATTATGTTCTTTCAAATTGAGACTGTCGCCAGTTTAGGAGACCCTTATGATTGTTGATTCTAAGTTACTATACTTATCAATTCGACCCCTTTCTAGTCTTTAGCCTGTCCGTGCAATTCACTTCGAATTCTTATTCGATTCAAAGTGCACAGTAAGTTGACAAGGGAGCAAATATAGATATGCAGAGAATTCGGAATATATATCAACGACGAGTAGTCTTAAGATTATACTATACAAGCTGATCCGTCAAGAGTCTATCAAAACAAACCTAACGCCGCCCTCCTAAACGCCATCCCTTAAAACCCCACCGTTCTACATCAATCTAAACACCCCCCCCCCCCCCCTCTCCCTTACTTCCCTTCAATTCGGCCTCTCAAACGGCAAATACTCCTCCTTCGCAACCCACACGCCCCTCCCCCTCGGATAAACCCCGCTCGTCAAATTCCACTCCTCAAGCATACTTTCCCCCGGCCACTGCGTCAACACCGATCCCTCGCCCCCCAGAATCCTCTCCAGATTCAGTCTCGTGCTAAACACGATCTGGCCCGTGACCGCCTTCTCCCTGAAACCCCCCGCGCGATCCTCACGATCCGAGTCTTTAGCCGTCGTCCCCGCAGCCCTATGCGTCCCAATAAGCGTCGGATACGGCGCGATACAGCGAAACCCCAGGGGCCGATCATTACATATTTTCTGCAGCGCGCGATCGGAGACGGCGGCCTCGCCGCTGATGGCCTGGTGGTAGAGCAGCCGTCGCGCCCCGCGCAGCGAGAGCGCGTACCCGAACATGCAGAGCCCGCGCACGGGCTCGTACACGATGCGGTTGTAAGTCCCGGCGAGTGGCGCGGGGGTCATGTTGGGTTGCCGTCGGGGGTAGCCCCATTGGCTTTGTGGGACGGCGGTTGGGTCGGACGGGATGAGGTAGTAGGGCTGGTCGCGGTCTTCGCGGTTGCGGGTGCCGCAGTGGCCGAGCCAGAGGAGGTCCCAGTCGGTACCGTAGGGGGAGTCGGGCGTCGTGGCTGGGAGGGTCTGGTGCGAGGTTGTTGGGGAGAGGGATTCGATGTGTAAGGTGGCCCGGGCGAATTCGGCCATTTGGGCTTTGAGGGTTACGTCCCAGTCGGCGTCGTCTTCCATTATGAGGGCGCTGGGGATCTGTTCGCGGACGATTCTGGATGGGGGGTTAGTGGAGGGAGGGGCGAGAGGGGGGTGGAGGTACTTTTGGATTGCGTTCATGTGGGCGCGCCAGCAGCCTAGGGTGTGGTTGTCTTCGCCTTCTGGCCAGCCCTTAGTGAGGATGTTAGATTCGGATCTTTAAAGGTGTACGTAGATATGTGCTCTTACAATTGGGATAGCTTTTTCCGGTACTAAAGCGCCGTTGACGCCATCAAGGAATTCGATTTTGAGGCCAGTAACTGATGCTGCGATAGACAACGCGTCTCTCTTATCCGTCCGGTCGGCCATGGAATTGACAAAGATTCTTGAAAACTATAGACCATATTAAATTGTTGAACGTTTTCTGGTATGCGGTAGAGGACATACACCCAAAGTCTCATTTTGCGTTCTCCATAATTCATCCTCCCCATTCTGTCCCTGAACCCCCCGCGACCTCCCAGAACTCGATGACAACGGCGAAGAAAACAGATTAGTGAATGTCAAATATGCGAATATAAGGAATGTGACCGCCAGAATTGGCGTAGAAGTGCCTCGCGGCAGCATTTTGACAATGACCTCAAATATGAACAGAGAAAAAGTTCAACAGCAATACTACGAGAAAATGGCCAAAAGAGGGGGGTCCTAGGTGCTCCTGGGCCCGGTGCGGGCAAACAAGAGGCCTAAACTAGGGGTCGATACCGCCAAAATGGAACCATCTGATCCCCCGATTTGATTTGCCTCATGGGTAGGGGCACGGCAAAATGAGAGCTGAGATCAAAGGCACGCGAGAGACTACGGTATGCGGTGTGCAGTCATAGTATGGAATAGGGGTTTCGATTAGACCAAAATAGCGAAATCTGAATAGCGAGGTATCATTACACTAAAGGTGTCCCGTCTACACCCAGTTTCCGGTATCGATCGCGGCAGTATCTAAACCTCTTATCCGAATCAGGGGTAAATGCTAAAACCTGTTAGCTGTTGACTAACGCAGCCCTAACGCGAATCCCAGACCACACTTACCCTTCCTCTGGGAAATGCCGGATCTCTTCTTTTTCCCTCACGATGTCTCTTTCGTGGCGTTCCCATGGCTTGCTGAGAACGTTAATAAGTCTACGCGCCGCGTCGTCCTTTTTCCTCTGTTTACAAATTTCAGATCGTGACAGCCTCGTGGACCTGTGCTGCGCTACTTGCTCTTCTCATCTGTCACACTGCTTCCGGCGGCAACGAATTTGACACAGCCCGCGCGCCAGGTTGAATGGTTCTCTTATTAATTTTCTCCTTGCTCTTATCTGGGTAGCTAGGTTGCGGAGCATTCCTCGACTCAAGCTTCAGGCCTCAGCGTCCCGATGGTATCGTACTTTGCTGTGAGCTGGGCCGATGCTGGGTCGATTCAATATTAAAAAGAAGCCAGGACATCCATGATCGTAGAAAAGCGTACGGAGTAGAGTTAAGGCGATAAGACTCCATGATAAGCACTGTGGTCCGTACTCGTATTATAGAAAAAGAGACTTCCTTTTGACTGCTGATTGAATATGAGCTTATGAATCTCCACCTCGGAGCCTCCATGGTTGTGTCGATTTCTTTTCAACTACGCTATTCTATTTTCAGCTTGCGTCGGTGATATCGATCAATTTCATTCTCTGTTCAACTCTCAAGACATGAATCTATAGACGTACGGTAGAATGAGTGATGATTATTATTCATCGGTCATGGCGAGCGTCTCTTTGTAATATGCTCATATCAGAAAGAGACGAACATAGTGATATCCAGCCAACATTTCGAACTGTATCAAACAAGTCAAACCTTTGTTTACTAGTGTGACGTAAAACATCTTGTAGGCAGTTATAGGCACGTGTCAGGTGAAGACTTCAGGAGCATCATTATTCACTGTTTATTTCACCTCTACTTCCTCTTCACTTACAAGTCTCAACTACGCTTTTCTGAAATAACAATGCACTTACTCGAACACAAACCAAAAATCCCTTGCAGTTTCGAAAACTCTGAAACCTGATTGGTTTACTAAATTCTGTGAAGACCCTTCGTTGACTTGTGTTGTGTTTTGACATCGTCCGCGTGCACTTAAATCCTACCCGTCGACATGAATTTAAACCTCGAACTGAGGTCGCAATCTTAACCTTCCACCTCTTCTTTCGACATTTCTTCAGAAGTGTCCTTACACCTTATCAATCTTGCTAACAATCCAACGCGTTGCGGAGAATCTTGACAGTACGACAACTCACAAATAACGAAACTAGTCCCTAACTTATCGAAACTCTTCGAGAGTCTAACCCATATGTCGCTTCTGATTATCAACCCGCTGGTAGAACAGCGTCCCACAAGATACTTGGCCAAATTCAGCTCCAACGAGCAATGCTTCAACACACTTGGCGATCCAGGACAACATGTCCATATGACACATTACTACTATCCCGACCTCGCTATGGTACCACGCGGCAAGACAGCATTCGTGCCTGGCGTTCCAAATGAAGATCATCGACCTCGTTTCAACCCAGGTCCTCGGCCAACCAATATAGAAGATGTGGAAATGTGGGCTGCTTCCAAAATCTACGAGCCAGAGATGGACCCCCAGACCAGGCTAGAGTGGCCGAATGAGACCCTTGAACAAGCTATGAATCGCGTCAGCGCGTTTTGGGGTAAGACACAGTTACATATCGTCACATACAGAAATCCCGGCAGCAATTGCCGTTTTAGCGTCGAGCGGCGAACCTGGTATAGATGTTCCAACATCTACGAATGTCGGAGATATGATTTTAGTTTCTGGGATTTTGATGAAAACATGAACTCCTCCCAGCTCTGGAACGATATCCATGAACTCGTTTGGCGCAGAAGCAACCGTGCATGGTGGCATGTACACTGCAAGATCGAAGAACAACGGGCCAGGATGGATCCCCCGGAGACCGATTGGCCAGAGGAGCCTGTCTCTGGAGGAGTAGGACTCTATGTGCAAGTTGTTTCATTGTCAACGGTTCCTAGCGATGAGCGTTCCTGCACTATCTGTTCCGACCAGTATCCCGACACTCCAAACAATAGTGAATCCCAAGTGGTGAAGCTTTCCTGCGGCCACATCTTTTGCAGAGGCTGTATATCGAGATGGCTCATCAGTCCGTTCACTGGCAATCGTGTGAATACATGCCCGCAATGTAGGCAGACTCCAATGGTAATCAACCCTGACGCTGCCAGTAGTCCGATGAGTCCATGGACAAAATTCTGGAGGGGATTGGAAAACAGACTTAGTAGAGATTTAGACACGAATCCCACCCATGATATGGTAAAAGTATGTCACAGAACAATGATGTTCATCTATGACCTGGTCCTGGAATCTCGAAGCAACCAAGAACTTACGGGCTATGTTGACAAGAGGTATCAATTTTGGAACTATCGATGCATGAACACCATCAAGTTCGGACTCAGTAAGGCCCTCTGCGGCGAAGATGGGAAGCTCTGGAGTATGGTTAATCTTGCTAACGCAATCGATGTCGAAATCGGGAAGCACTTGAGAACAGCGGAAGACGAGATCATTGTCCCGCCTGGATTTGGACCCTTCATGTTCTGCGTGATCCGGCGTATGGTAAACAGCTTGCGTGGAGAGCACGCCTCCATCGTCTTTATGATGGAATCACAATTGAAGAACAAGCCGGAGAATACAGACACCGAGAGGTCTAACAATTGGTTTGACCAAGAGCTAGACATGGACTATGAGGAAACGGACGACCACGAAGTTACTTTTGATTATAACATCCTGCCTCAGCTAACGGAGCAGCAGCGACGTGAAGGGCCCCAATACTGAGAGCTGAGGGTTGTTCTTCGAGCAGCCTTGAGCATCAGTTCTTTGGCCGGTGCCCTTGAACAGCCACCACGACAGCATCATCGACTAGTTCTATACTTCTTGGACCTCCCGCGAACGTGTTGAACTTAGTGTCTTCAAAGTTCAGCACGCCTTTACTTGTCTCCTTATCTCTTTAGCACTCTGTTCCCTTACTTTACGACTTGCGACTGGAGAAACCCGCATGATTCACCGGTAAGTATTAGCAGTAGGATTGTAAAATATGATGATATTGGCATGCTTGGTTACGAACGAAGTTTAAAAATTCTCACGAGAGATTCAGGTAATGTCAGAATGTTTTGAAGCTGGCTGGAAGCAAGGAGAAGAACATGTCTTGATTGGATAGCTAAACCTCAGGATGAAGAGAGAGACCATTCGACAAAGTTGTATAGTATCTTAGTACGGCAATGATAAAAGCTTTTCAAATATTTGATTGCACCGTACTGTAGTTTTTTAGCCCAAAACGGTGATGTCACTAAGCAGACCTAAATCAGATCACATTTGTCATACAGTGAAAGAAATCCTTATTACATATAAGTAAAGAAGAATATTTCTTGCTTCATGTTTGATACCTTATTCTGTATGACAAGATGATGTAGGTTGATCTGCGGATACAATGCTGATATAAGCAGATTTTGAAATTACCTGCACTTGAGCCTCATCTTACGATGCCGGCGCCTCCGAACCGCATCATCACCAACGTCTTTTCTCCACCACCGTCTAGTCCGAAGAACATACACCTTTCGCTACCGTGCTATTGAAGAGGCCCTTGATTCTACACAAAACAGAGCCCTTCTGGGCAATTCAAACGCCAACATGGCACGGAGATCGATTTTCGAGATTCCAAAACCCAAGGTAACCTCCCTCTTGCCTGCCCCGAGACAAAGCTTCTGAGACATATGTCCCTTCTATATCACGTATTGGATACATTACACAGAGATTAACATACATATTATAGACATTCCTCTACCTCATGTCCCTCCGAACCGGTACTGAACTCATAACCCTAACCGTCCTTATCAATAAAATCTCCGGCTTCTATGGCATCCTCGCGCTTTTCACAGGCTTCCACCTCTCCTGGCTGCAACTATCCATGTACATATACTCCATCCTAGCCGTCGTACTGACAGCATATCTCGCGCCACACATCCGGAAAGCATCGCCACTACAATGTCTCGCGCTCGCCTGGTTCTACACCATCGACTCCATCATCAACGCCATCTTCACCGCCGTCTTCGGCGTCGCATGGTTCGTCATCCTTGCCCAGCACGCCGGGGAGAGGGACCCAACCCCAGGCGGTAAGACTATCGACGACACCGCCGGCTTCACGAGCCCCAAATACAACGTCAGCAAGGTAGACGTGGTAGCGACACCCGCGGACGCAACCGTACCCGCTCAGGACGCCGTGGCCATCGGATCCGGCGGACCGGCCGGCATCGGCAACGCCGTCTTCCAGAGCGGCAGCATGATGAGCATCACCGTCATCAGCGCCCTCTGGTGCCTGCGCGTCTACTTCATCTTCGTCATGATGGCGTATGCGCGCCTCGTGCTGCGCCAGCATATCACGCAGACTGCTGCCTCGAACTACCAGCTCCATACCGGCAGCACGTCGGAATCGGTGGCGGAAAACCCGTTCGCGGAGGACAAGGAAGAGGGCAAGGGATGGCAGGGCAATCTGGGTAGGGCTATGGTCAACGTCGGCAAGAAGTACTGGCTCGGTAATGATGAGGATGGCGAGTGGATGCGGAACGTTGGAGGTAGATTTCGCAAGAGCACTGAGCCGGTAGGTGTGCTAGAGCGCGAAAGGAGGAGGAGAAGCGGTACCGGGCCGCCGGCTCCTCACAAGATGCCTCAGTTCGTTGAACAGAGGTGAGTCAGGGTAGGCTTCGGTGGTGATATTCTGATGACGATGCTACACAGAGTTGAGTTGGGACCGATGGATTCACGTTGGATAGGGTAATGGTGAGGGGAAGTACAGCTGGTTCACTACGTTGGATTCCGCTGGATGTAAGACCATGAGCAAGTCTATTCTCAACCTACGTACAGTACAGTAGAGTGCATACAACATTAATACCCAATTCGCACAAAGGGGTTTTTTATAGCAGTCTTGTTACACGGTCTATGTAGATAGAGAATCCTAGTCTCACGTGTGAATATAATTCCATGATACTCCGTCTACACAGCGATTATTCTGGAACTACATACGATCACACTGGGGATGTCAATTGTAAGGTACGTGTTCGTATAACTAACCCTTAGGTAGCAAATACACTATCGGTAACCTCCCCTCACACCTTGAACTTGTGATTGTAGCAGATCATTAATAGAAACCTATACAAATCCGACATATCACAAAACGTCCAAATCCCCCATCACGAATCATTCATGAGATCCCAAACCCTCATCACGCAACCAATAGGATCGTCAGGCACGTCCCCGACCTGGCGTCGTCGATCACCCGCAAGCCGCATACATATCAAAGATGTCATTCATCCATGACCACAGTCTGAAATCATCCCAAGCACGGCAACTGACAAACATCATGCACTCAGGTAGGTTTTACGAAGGCAATTGATACCGAGGGCGAGGGATCGTGTGGTACAGTACGAACAACGTCGGCGATCACTGCTTTCTACGTATTTTCAGGAACACATGCCCCTGACTTGGTCGAAAGTTCAAGAATCAAGAATCCGGAATATACGTGCGTATAGAAGTGTTGGGTATCTAGGCTATACCTCCCATCTCTGCAATGGAGAGCGTGAGGACGCCCTTCCGATCAGTTCGGTTAGATTGGGAAAGCCCTGTCATGACTCCTGCTGTGCTCTGTGGGTGAAAAAGTGATGCCATCATCTTCCATAGCAGCTCCCAATTCCAGGTCCCAGACGTCATTAAAATGCCTCTACCCGAGCCTTAGGAATGTGATTTGTACGTCAGGGTTACGCATCTTGACATCAGTATGTCATGACGTTCTCTCCCCCCTCTTCGAACCAGAAGGTTATAAAGAAGGGTACCGTAGCCCTCTGCTCTCTATTTCGTCTCCACACAACATTCAACTCCACAAAACCTACAACTTCACCTCATATCAACCAGAAAACCACAAACCTCACGTCAAAATGACCGATAACGAGAACCCCGGAAACTTCGCCAACCGTCCCAAGGACGAGGTTCGAGAAATCGCTCGCAAGGGTGGCCAGAGCAGCCACTCTGGTGGATTTGCGAGCATGGATCCCGACAAGCAGGCAAGTTTGAACTTTAACATCTCAGCTCCATCCTTCTTTTGAACTCGTTGTGCTGACCCTTCACAGAGGGAAATCGCATCCATGGGCGGCAAAGCCTCAAGCGGCTCCTTCGAGCCCGGCAGCGAGAAAGCGAAGGAAGCTGGCCGTAAGGGCGGATCGGTCACCAAGGCCGATACCATGGACGATGACGAGTAGGGTGGTATGGGATCGGAACGTCTATTCGGAACCGATTGATCCTGAGTGGTACTCGGGTGATTGATTTGCCATCAAGAGATGTGGCTTTTGTTGCCGATGTCATAGGCAATTGAATGAAAAACAATCTTCCTAAAACTTGTGCTGTCTCTTGTTCTGTGACATTGCGATATCCTTGCGTCTATCAAAGTCACATAATGGATATGTAGCAACTTCATCTTGAACTGGATTGAGCAGAAATCACATTCCAGCCCATTCTATGCAAAATGCTCTAACTCCATCTTCAGCTCTTTCAGAGTCACTTGGTTTAGCATTATGTTCTGTAGTTGGTTTCCCACCTATCATCAGTGCTTTCTTAACACCAGTACCCAGTCTGCCTCCTCCAATAAGGTCATTCACATCAAACTCTTCTTCCCAGCTAAATCCATTAGCTAGAAAGTGGCTGTGGTAGCGAAGAGGATCTCCCGGATATACTGTGTACTGACAGCCAAACCGTAGACCAGGCGTAACAAAATATCCTTGCGTTGCAAGATGAGCAAACAGAGGATATGAAGGAGGAACTTCCGGCAGCGGAAGTGACGGCGAAGGCGCATTAGGTGATAGAAGATGGTGTGAAGTCATAGGGGTTACGAAGAATCGCTCTTTGGTGACCACGCTCGTAGTAGAATAAGCAGGTGACGAAGGACGAGGGCTTGGTTCAAAGAATAGTTCGTTCGTATCATGATGTGCATCGAAGCTTAACGCCGAAACGTCCAATTGCTCTGAGCCCTTCTCCATCCGCTTCCTCTGTTTCTTCTCCGCCTCCCGCTCTAACGCTTTCACCTTCCGCTCATTAGCCTCTCTCTGGAAAGCTTTCGATGCATCGACGCCCTGCTTCTCAAGCGCCTTCTGGTACGCCACCCGCTCCGCAATGTTCAGACCAGATACTGCCTGTTTGTGGGCAACGACATCATCGACGATATAAGCGACCCCTTTCTCCACGAGCAGCCGAGCTTCTTCTGGGAGAATCTCACACGGGATCCCCAGAAAGACGTTTTGTTGAGGATGAGTTGGGAGGGTACCGGCGAGGACACCGCACATATTGTACTCTCGTCGGACATGAGTAATCGTATCGATGTCAAAGAGGAGATAGCGGTGGGAGACGCAGGAGATGGGGAAAGGTTCTTGGACCTTGGTGTTCGCCATGGTGGTTTTATAGTGTAAGCACAGAGGCTCCGGTGGTGCACTATTTAAAAACTTAGCAAGTGTAATAATAGAGTGCTGCGTATAAGTACTACGAAGGTATTGAAGTCATATAGATCATTATTAAATTTGGTCGTCAATTATCCAGTCAATTGATACTGGAATCAGTGGATTGACAGATATTTTTGTTAATAATCATTCGAAATGGAACGAGAGAGATAAAAAAAAATTGCTTTCTTACCCTTCACCCTCCTTTAATAACTGAATATCTACTGTTGTGGAGATCCATAGTGGTAAGTCAAAACCGAAGCTCTGATGTTCGTTGATATATGTGGGAGAAATTCTCAGAGAATTGTTTGGTCTGTTTGCACATGATGACAATACTCATCTCCAGCCTTTCTGTTCGGGAAGTTAACATATTCCTTAAGACTGTTGATTCGGATAATTAGGATGGAAATTATACCTATTCTCATATTGCTTCTAGTAATACCATTTACACTGTTCATGGGTTAGTCCACTCTCTGAAGTTTGAATACGTTTGCTAATACATTAACAGTCTGGCTTGCTATATCATCATGTTTAGGGAACAACTTCCGTGCGAGGTTTTCCAATCTACCTATCACTCCACGTCAGATGAACTTTGGAAGATCGTATGGAAGAGGAATGGGATCCGGGGTAGCTCAAGGAGGCTGGGAACATATTGAAATGGAAGATATGATAGCAGACGATTTTGATGAAAGTGATGATGACCGTAGCATTAATCACGGCAGAAGATGATGGTACTTTTTGAACATGTGGAATTCATATCGTCGTATTCTCATGTGGAAAGACTCTGTCGGTTCCCACCGGCTCTCGGCCAGTACGCACACCGCGATATGAGCCTATCCGTACACGACCATAAAGGTCTGTCCCTTTTTTCCTTAGGCCAATTATGCAAGCTGGAAGTCCTCAATCCAAGCAGACCTTTTGTACAGCTGAGCCGATATTCGATTTCGCCCTCAGTATCTCTTAGCCCCTTACGTTTGCAGCTTTCCATTTCCTTCTCCAGATGAAGACCGTCTCTCAATATCATCCCTGATCCGCACGCTCTAGGAATGAAGGATCCAAATCAATCTTCTTCTCAAACTTCGTCCACCAATCCTGAAAGCTCTTCAGTGGTATAACCTCCTGGCCCCCTGGTCCCGTACTTCCCGCGAAGCTCGCTAAAAAGTTGAATGCATTCCCTATTATTCTCTGTGCTAGCACTTTCGTGGACACCGGTGATGGTCCGGGCTGCGCTTTTACCAGTCCATTGATCGTTGTCATTGCATTGGCGTTCTGTTTGAGGTTCGCCAGTGCCACTGATATTTGAGCGACTGGCTCTACGGATATGCCCAGTGTAACGTTCCCGTTGGGTCCTGGAGTGGGTGTTGGCTCGTCCATCATTGCGTCATCTTCAAAACCGCTATTTATGGAAGCTCCGCTATTGTTTATTTTGAAAACGGCACTCTGCTTCTCGTTTGCGATCGCTCCGAGAAGCTTGAATTCGGTAGATGTCGGGAGTTGGACGTATACAGCGGCGGCGGTGTCGGGTGGGAGGGTCGTGCTGGGAAGAAGGAATACCACTATATGGCTGAATGATGGAACGGCCGGTATTGAAAACGCGAATTGAGTCTGTGATACGGCTTGTCCTTCAGTGATAACTGGCCGTCCTGAGACTACAATGCCGAACATGTTGCTTCGATCGGGGAGTGGTTGTGGTACTGAGCAATTGATGCTTAGTATAGGCCCATTTTTATGATATGTAGGAGATCTCCTACACCGAAAGGTCTCACGTTTGTTGAGTTGAGAATCGTTTAAGGCTACTTTAGCTCTCGAAGTTTCCAATGCCCATATCACCGCTCTTGGCATTGAAGTGGGATGCGTTATCGATAAGGCACATACTAACTTATGCAGCTGAGGTGGTTGACAGGCTGACAGAATGGAATTAGGCCTCTACTACTAAGCTACTGTATAGAATAAAGAAGTCAATGCAGGAGTATCAGAATCCATGTCCCCTTCTAACCGTAGTCTCCGGGTATAAGCACACTAATTGTAGGAAAGTGAATAATCCTCTCTTCAACTGAATTTAACCTCTCGTGCCCCTCAGTTTCATTCCTTAAAGAGCTATAAATCCAGTATCACTATGGTGGAACAGAAGCTTAGAACGAATCTGGAGCTTATACACGAGTGTGACAAGTAAGTCGCACAGCACAGGGTAGCTTTCCGCTTAGATCTGATCTCTGTACACAGCTTTCCCTATTTCCACGATGATCCGTTAGAGTACCAAAGACACATTCAGACATACTATCACCTCCGGGTCTCAGATGAGCCCGCTACCTTAGGTTACCTGCTACCTTCTGTGGCCCAAGTGTTTAAAGGTCTCGAATCATGGGATCTTGACGAAGATGATCGCGTGCTCACTCTCACGGCTGGCCACGATGTAGAGACCCGTTCAGCGGCTGTAGCTGCAACGACAGCTGCAATGCGTCAAGTAGGCCATTTCAAAGTGCTACAAGGCTGGAGGGACGAGCTATATCCTGTATTTGGAAAAGGTGGAAAGCATCTCTTTGATGTCGAGAGATCGGCTGCTTGCCTCTTTGGCGTTATCACTTATGGTGTGCACATGACTGCATATGTGCGCTCCAAAGAAGATGGGAAGATTAAGATTTGGGTACCTAGACGAGCTACGAATAAGCAGACATACCCAGGTATGCTTGACAATACCGTTGGCGGAGGCTTAGCATCTGGAGAACAACCCTTCGAAGCTCTGGTAAGAGAGTGCGCAGAAGAAGCTTCCATACCTGAGGATCTGGTGCGCGAACGGGCCACGGCCGTTGCTGGTGTTACGTACTTTTACATTAGAGACCATAGAGCCGGTGGCGAGTCAGGAATGATGCAGCCTGAGTGCCAATATGTATACGATCTTGAGCTACCGGAGGATTTCAAGCTGAAGCCAAGTGACGACGAAGTGCAAGAGTTCAATCTTCTGACTGTCGAAGAGACACAGGCGGCGATGTCGAGAGCGGAGTTTAAGCCTAATTGCGCCCTAGTGCTGCTGGACTTCTTTGTTCGACATGGCATCCTAAACTGCGAGAACGAGCAGGACTATTTCGAAATCACTACGCGAACTCATAGACGTCTCGAGTTCCCCATGCCTCGACCACCAGTTACAACAGCAAATGGGACCGGACTATGTGGTAGATAAAAGAAATTTTCTGCTTAATGAATATAGAAGCCCTTGGTATCTCGTAGACATTGATGCAACCAAATCTTTGACTTGAAATTTTGATGAAGTACCTCACCGAAAGATTTCCTCTACGAGTCGATGTCCATAGAGTATAATTTTTAGTTCCCGAACGCCTCGTCAATGCGACATGACACTGAAAGTCTCCAAACTCCAGGTTGAAACAATAGATGCGACTCCATGCTCATTTTTTCAGTAACATGTAAACGTAGTCGATTCGAAGTGGAGTAAGCTTCTTATAAGGGCCCTGCATGTATAGCAGTAATCCACCAAAGGACACAAACACTTTGCTATGATGCAGTCAGCGTTACTTGCTCATTCCTTTCCTTGTCTTGCACTAAATATCAAAAAGCACCTTAAGTGACTTACATATTCTCATTATCTGCCTCCTCAAACCGATAAACCTTACCATGGCATACGTAATCGAACATATCCGCCAAAGTAGCTTCATTCCCCGCTTCTCTCCAACCCTTCTCCTCTTTCGAGCCGTCCATCTTCAACGTCTGAGCTAGTACAAGGGTCACGCTCTCGCCGGGAGTGATGGGATATAGCTCCCTATTGATGTCGAGAAGAAGGGTGGTTGTGTTGTCGGAAGAGGTGCCGGAAAGACGAGATACACGGTCATATTTCTCAGAGTTAACGGTGTCGATGCGGAAGGTGTCTTCGAAGAGTTGGGCGTCTTGGGTCGACATCGTGTATAAGATTTAGAGGCGCAGTATGTGGAAGTTTTCAGATTGTCGTATTTAAGCTATCGTACGAAGAGCTTTCTCGCAGAGTTGTATGGATGGTGATCCCGTGGTGGTGTACAGTATCTTTCACATGCCGCATGCGAAGAAAAGTTGAAGCGTTCGTTCCTCGATTCTTGGCATTGACATCCCAAGATTCTTTCTCACTTCATTCCATCTCTACAATCTGCAACCCGATCACAATGTCGTTCCGCAAACGCAACATAGGGATATCTCGCACACAGCAGACCTTAGGTACAGAAATAGAAGAATCGTCTGCAGCACCCACCCAATTACCAGGCGTAAGACCCTCCCCAATTGACGGTCGCCCAACCACATCCACAGGTACACCGACCCTTGATGCTCTGCTCGCAGGCCATGCTGGACTAGCTCTAGGCAGTTCACTGCTCATAGAAGAAAGTGGAACCACTGATTATGCTTCCACATTATTGAGGTATTACGCCGCCGAGGGCATCATCCAAAGACACAAAGTACACGTTGTAGGCGTTGGGGAGCAATGGGGACGCGAGCTACCTGGGCTCGTAGGCCCTGCCGATGGAACAGTTACTGATACAAAGGAAAACAAAGAGAAGGATAAGATGAAAATCGCATGGCGGTACGAGCGACTGGGTGAGTTTGGAGCCAGCACAGCTGGAAGCGGGAGTCGAGGTGTGTGGGACTTCACTATCTTGTATATAAGCGCAGATTCAAAATATCCAGCAGTTCAATACTCAAACAGTCGGAAAACCGATACTAATCGAACTCTCAGCACCGACACTAAATCGTGCTCCTACCCCGACTGACTCTACTACTCCGTCTCAACCATCCCAACCCTTCGCGCATATATTCGACCTCACAAAGCGCCTCACCATCCCCACCTCTAACCCGATCAACCACATCCCGATCCCTACTACCCCCTCCAACAAATCCCCTTATGATCCCATCGTTCGCAACCTACAAAACTCCCTGATAACGCACCCCAACATACCCCACCGCCTCCTCCTTCCCTCCCTCCTCTCACCCCTCCTCTACCCTCCCTCCAGTCCCCTTCCCCACCACCTCCTCCCCTTCCTCCACTCCCTCCGCGCTCTACTACGCTTGCACCCAAACCTCACCATCGTCCTCTCCGTCCCCCTATCCCTATACCCCCGCTCCTCAGCCCTAGTCCGATGGATCGAGCTCCTAGTCGACGGCGTGCTCGAATTATCTCCCTTCCCCTATTCACACACCGCGAGCGGCGGACCTAAGGATGAAGAGCAACCGCAAGGTCTGCTGAGAGTGTGGAAGCTGCCGGTGTGGGAAGAGAGGGGCGGCGGAGGTTGGGCCGGAGGTTGGGCCGGAGGGGGCGATTGGGCGTTCGTGGTGGGGAGGAAGAGGTTCGAGATTAAAGCGTGGAGTTTACCGCCTGTGGAAGGAGACACGGAGGCTCAAGAGGCGGCTGGTGGTGCCGGAGGGAGTGGAGGTAAGGGGTTGGAGTTTTGATGGGTTTGGGGGAAAGGGGGGGGATGGAGGGCCCGCCGTTGGAAGGCAAGGAAACTTCGAAGGAAGATCGTTCGGTAGTGTTTAAGCTTCATCCTTTTCCGTCCTGTGGTGTGTTCTATTTGCCATCGTACCTAGGAAGCAGGTCACGTAAACGCTAGGTGCCTCCTAGCAACGGTATAATACCTTCAACGGCCCCTTTTAAATCAACTCCGATATTCTTTTGCACTTATTGACCTTGAAAAGGTTCTTATTTATTCTACCTACACGATCATTTCATTACAACACTTATAGACTCCAAGATTTAGGTTTAGCTTTACCAGCTCTGTATTCCACCTTCTCAACGCCCCCGTGACAGTTTATATTGCTATTCTCCTACTATCCAATACTGTTAAATCACAAGTCCTGCTACGTCTCCAACACCAAAGAAAGAAATCCACGAGAACCCGATCAACATTAAGCGCCCTCGAAACCCCATCTCCAAAACCATCTCAATCACTCACAACCCAAAGCACCATATTCATCACCCCTAACAACCTCCATCATCTCGCTCCCCAAAACCCTCACCTCGTCAACACTAACATCCGCCACCTCCCCCAACGTCACCAACCCCCTGCGCATCAACATCTCCATAGCCGCCGCCGTCTCGGCGCTCAACAACCCCGCCTGGCAGCTCAGCAGCCCGCACTGCCCGAGACAGTACTGCGCGATGGCGTCCTGGTGCTCGAGGCGCTTCCGCAGGGTCCTTAGCTCGGTCTCGAGAGCTGCTATGCGGGATTCAAGGGCGGGGTCGGGAGGAGCAGGTGCGGTGGTGACGGAGGGCTTGGCCCCGCTTGCTTTGGAGCGCGTGTTTATTGTGCTAGTGGTTTGGGAGGCGGTTGTGCGGGCGCGCTTTCGGGGGGGCATCTTTGGTTTGGTCTGGTTTGGTTGGAGCTTGGGAGAATGAAGGAGGGATAGAGAGAGGATTTTGGCGCCTTTGAGGATGATGGGAGGTGTATTTGCGAGGTTTTGTGTGTGTGTTGGAAGGAGCAAATGTGTTGGGGAACTGGTAGGGTGGGAAGTAGATTTGAGCTTTGCTGTTGTTTGATGGTGATATTTGCACAGGTTCTTGGAAGATCAGTTTTCTTTCGTGCTTGATCTCGAAAGTATTCTTCCCTTTGACTGAAAACGAGAGAGGTTCTATTGTGGGATGGCCGGATGTGTGAAAGCTTGCGATATCTCTTTGTTCGTTTGCAGGAAAAACGACACCGTGATCCAGATCCCACAAGAACAAGGTATTCAGAAGTTTTGTGTTGTAGATGCCGCGAGCTCTTTGTTAGTATTCCTTAGCGAGTTCTTGTATTAGTTTTAGGAAATATTGAGACAGAATAGCTCTTCGTGATATTACGGGGATATAAAAGATGAAGGCATATAATAATACTTTGAATGCGTAAGTAAATGCTTGTGTGGCTGCAATTAAATCCCAGGTCTCCACTCATGGATGGTGAACAATTAGCGCAATAACAACCTCCTCGAAATGCAATGCAATGGAACTTGAACAGCCAGCTCAAAGAAAACGACGAGTGATGCCTAGGTATCATAGCCACGCTCTTCCATGCAGAGATATCCCTAACTCGCGCCATAAAT
Source organism: Patellaria atrata CBS 101060 (assembly GCA_010093705.1). Lineage (NCBI taxonomy): Eukaryota > Fungi > Ascomycota > Dothideomycetes > Patellariales > Patellariaceae > Patellaria > Patellaria atrata. The sequence continues at coordinate 1,183,522 of MU006096.1, forward strand.
GTGAATGATCAAACTGCCTACTCCTAGATCTGGCCTTCAAAAGGAGAATGAAATAACTCGTGCTACCACCGTTTTAATCCCAGTCTCCATCAGCATCAGCATCCACACTTCCAGTGCTACTCTTTCTTCCTGGTGTAGTTTTGGCCTTAGATGGCCTTCCCCTCTTCGCCTTCTTTGGTGTATTGGTTGCTGACATAGACCCTTTCCTCTTCCTGCCTCTGCCACCACCACTAGCCATGACGCTTCCATTCGCGCCCTCGTTCTCGCTCGGGGTTTCGTAACCGGCTGCTGCACGAGCAAGTTCCGCGTCTTCCCCCTCTGAGTCGATCTTGAGTTCGTTGTCTACGGAAAGAAGTTCTGCAAACGCTCTACACTGCGCGATCTGGGTATCCTGACTCTCCAAGGAAGCGAGAAGATTGGTTACCTTGTCCATATACTTATCACCCTTGATAAATGGAACTTTGGTAGGCGCCTTGTTGAGATCTTTGACTGCGGGTTTGGCTTTACCATCTTTCTGCTTGTGCAAACCCCATAGGGTTCGAAGGAAAGAGCGGGTTTCCCAGACCATGGATAACGTAACAGCGGCTACAGTGAGTTGGTAAAGCCGTTCAGGTGGGACGCGAATGTTGGTTGGAATTGGGGTGGGAACTGGTTCCGCGACTGGCTCGGTAACTGGCTTGACATCGTCCTGCTCAGATTTGACTGGCGTCGGGACACTGTTTTCGGCTATGAAGATATTTTCCTGCGGAGCAACATTAATTTGTTCGACCTCAAGTCGTACACCAAGAATTTCAAGTTCAATGGCGTGAGCAACTGGAGCACCCGTGGTTGTGACAAGTTTCTCCATGCAGGATATGAGATAGAGTAACTCGTCAGTACGGGCATATTCAAAGAAGGCTAGATTCTCAAGACAGAATCGGGAGAAAACTGTGTGCGTTGGTGGTGATCCAGTGACGTCGAGTTTCCCAAGCTCGAAATCTGCTCGAGAGCACATATTTGCTAGGAACCTCTTACGGACCTTCCCATTACCGGTCTTAAGTACGTCGAACAAGCGCCGAAGCTTTGAAGCTAGAGGTTGGCCAATGGCACCTTGAGCGTTACCTGTAACTTCCTTCTGATATTTGAATGCATCAGAAACAGCCTTCATATACTCCTTCTCAAACATGCTCTCGTGCTTATGATGCAAAATACGGTGCTCCGCAAAGGCAATGTCTGAGATAAGAGTATTCGGTGATGTTTCCAAGGCTACAAGCGCCGGTCCACACTCCTTAGGATGCATGAGTCCTTGCCGATTGATACTTGCAATGACTTCTGTGGCAGTTAAAGCCAGGTCGTCCGTAGAGGCCAACGCGATCTCCAAGATAAATGGAAGAAATGTCTGCGCAATACCGATTGCAACGCCGTCATTGTCAGTCCCTGCATAAGAAGCAGCGAAACGCGCTGAGCCTGTAGCGGCCCCTTCGCCAACCGCAATCTCAGCACCACTTTCCGATCGTTTCTCTTCCAAAGAGAAGAAATTTCGAAAGCCAGATATGATGATGCGCTGCAACTGTTGTTCTCGGTTATGGAAGACTAACTTGAAAGCTGTTGAAACGTCTTCACGGATGTATTGTCGAGGTGAAGTAATAGAGATTTGACCGATACTCTCTAGTGCTGCCTGTCGAAGGGGAAGGGCATACTTCTGACGGGTCCAAACGCATAGTTCATCGACGATAAGACCAGAAACCAAATCTCCTTTCCATGACGGAAACTGACCTTTGAAATCCTTGATATTGTTCTCGAAATTACAGTTCTTGCCTAAGCATCCAGCAATAACGATGTATTTTTCTAGTCGCTTAATAACAGTGTTATCCTGAAGATCGGCCGTCTTCTGTTTCTGGATTCCGGCCAGGACAGACTTCATCAGAGCCACTGGACGGCTCAAGTCCGATAGGGCACAACTGATCGTCCATATACAAGCTGCAACTTCGTCAAGTTCCAATCTAGAAGGACATTTGGAAACGCTTGTCATTAGTTTTCCAAGCACATTCTTGAGGAACGGCTCTTCGAATGTCGTCAGAGACTCCAACGTCAAGCGAATAATGACAGCCACTGATCGGAACATAACGAAATCGTCCATGGTAGCGAGATGCCCGAGGAACGGTTCTAGTAGCGTCAGCTGTTTAGCGGTAAACAACTTTGGGCGTGCCTTTGCGAATATGGTCAAAGTCTTAGCGATGCTATTCTGCGGAACATTCCCCGGTAGATCCCTGTTATCAACAATGCCGTCGAACATAGTTGTAACAAGTGCTAAGCAGACTTGGAAGTTGCTGGTAGCATTTTTACTGTTGTTAGAAAGAACACTCTGCAGGAGAGACTCTAAAACCTGCAAGGCGCTATCCCCATGCTCAACGGTTTCAACGATGAGTACAACTTGCTTTCTGAGTGCGAGTTTGGACTGTACTGGATCTGACTGGTTTGAAGACGGCCCGTAGAAGGGAGCGAACCAGATCTCTTCGAACGTTTGTCGCGCAAGTTCGGAAATACTCTCATCGTGATCAGTGATTCTCTGAAGCAAATAGTGAGCAATGGTTGTCTTGACCTCTTTACCGTTGTTGCGTAGGTATATGTCTTTCAGCATCTTCATAGCACGCTTGCGAACATTGATACCAGCATCCATGGTACGCCTGCAGATCAATTTATACATTTCGGTTTCCAAAGAGGGTTTCAAAGTCAAGCACTTCCCTAGAAGATCCAATGCCGATGAACGAACTAAAGACGAGCCATCATTCAAACCTTTCATGATGCCGGTTCTGACGAAGCCCTTGCTGACCAGAGAGGCCTCCTTATCTAGGAGTTGATCCAAGCTCTTCAAACTACGACTCCTAATGTTCGGGTATTCACTGTCCATTGATTTGTTCAAATAGCCGAGAATATGGTCGAGACTTTTAGCAAAAGGCATACTCAAAACTGTGAGAGAAGATGCGAATCGAGCCAAACTTAAATTGACGGATTCAAACTCGCTTTGAACCGATTAGAAAAGATTTTCAAATTGATATTGGGGAACTTACTATTCTTGATGAAGCCATTCTGGGTTCAAGATAGCATTTCTTAAATTGATGCATAGAGTCTTGAACGATCGCTTCAGCACACCCTCCTCGTCTTCAGTCTTTTGAAAAGAATTCCATAAACTCCAGGACCACTGGTTAAGGAGGTAGCCTCGCGCTGTAAGTGATTGAGCATCGTTCGGCGCGTTTGCGTGCAAATGCTGAATAATAACCCGATATGGACCGTTGAATTCGAGAACATCATTGTTGCTCGCTTGTTCCGAAAGCACATCCATTGCTAACTGTGCTAATCGAGCAGCTAGCTCTGATTGACTGGAATCAATCGATTTTGCGTGACTTTCCATATGTGCGCGAATATCTAAGATACCTGAACCTATAAGACCCATCAGATCTAGAGCCATATTTTTTGCTTGCACTGTGCTCTTCTCGTCACTGATAAGCTGGAGCATATTCTGGACCAAGACTCTTAGAAGGATTTCAGCAGCAGGCCAATCCGTAGAACTAAGAACATTCAAGAAGTCTTCGACGAAGATATCAAGAAGATTCCGGTAAGGCTGATCACCACTCTTGGTTGACGTCAATGCTCGTTTGACCATAAACCCAATCAGGTACCGGGCCTGGCGAGACATTTCATTGTAGAGTGGTTCCGCAACCTCTTTAAGCGCCTGAACAGCTCTATCCATATCCATGTTGTCGGCTTCATCAGGGTCGATAAGAGCAAATGGTTTTATTGATGAGCGAACGTCGTCATCAGAAGACTCCTCATCAGAGTTTTCACTGTCATTCAGATGGAATTGCTTGTGACCGCCTTTCTTTTTACTTTCCTTTGCAGACCTTGTTGCACTAGTCTGGATTAGACGCATCAAAAGAGCAGAAACAAGCTGAATCGGTTTCCCCTCTGCTAATTTGTATTGTCGTGCACTTTGTCGGGTGACCGGAAGCTTTTCCAAGGACGTGAGGATCTCGTCAATGATAAATTTCCTTTGTCCTTCATGTTTCGAAAATATCTTCCCTATGACATCCATAGCTGCGCGTCTTGCGAGCTCGTATTTTTGAATGCCCAAGGCAGACTCCTTCTCATTCGGTGCATTTTCTACAAATATTAAGTCTTTGGCTAAAAACTCTACAGATGTGATCACGCTTTCTGAGACTTCGACCTTGACTAACAGATCCCCAAGCAACTTTAGAACCTTTGAACATACGTGAAGCAAGTCAGAGAGTGGCTTTTTGTTATCAGAGCGTAGCTTGAACAGTTCAGCTTCCGATCCAGAACTTCGACCCTCGACGGTAGGAATGAGACAGGTGTCCAGGACGTGTTTCAAAGCGGCAATGATGCTTTGAACGAGTTCTTCCGAGTAAAGTTGTTTCTCCTCTCGGCCAGCAGATAGAATTCTAAGTAGAATTTTACACGCAACGAGTCCGTTTTTCGATGCTGCAAGGCGTTGTATCCATTCTTCAACGTCACCTTCACTCCAGCCCTCTCCTGGATAGAGAGAATATTTTTCGACTGAACGCGCAGAGACTTCCAGAAGTTTTTGTAACCGGCCTAGGTCTTCTGCAGGGACATCTCCAAACCGGGACAAGGAAATTACTTTTTGAATAGCACTGTCCAGTCTACTAGTTATCGGAGGAGCTAAAAGAGGAATCTCTGTGTCTTCGACTGTGGTGGTAATAAAGTAATTGGAGTCGACCGTCCCAATATTCTCAGATGTGTCTGGTTGGAGCTGATCCTCCGCTAGGAAGACCTCATCAATGACGTTCTGCAGGGCATACAGTGCCGTATCTGCCTTTTCACGCTGATCGATTCTCATAGCAAGGGCGTCCGCTTCCTCCTGAGTCTCATCCCGTTTACGCTTCCGTGAGGGCGCATCGACTCCCGCCCGGACCCTGGTATCAACATCAGGAAACTCCAGATACTCGGTGTGCTGCGAGGATGGGGGTAAAGCTGGAATCAGCACCGCTGGTTTTCCGGGTCCTGTTGGGACGGGCGTAGCTTTCGAAGATGGTAAAGTTGGGGTGGGTACCACTGAGGAGGGTAATGCCAGGGAAGGTACCGCTGAGGAGGGTAATGCCAGGGAAGGTACCGCTGAGGAGGGTAATGCCAGGGAAGGTACCGCTGAGGAGGGTAATGCCGGGGAAGGTACCGCTGGGGAAGGTACTACCGGAGAAGGTAGTTCCTGCCTGTTCTGATTGAACGCATGTTGATTTGAGATCTTGACCTTGACTTGAGGTGATCCGCGCGCCTGCGTTCGCTGTAGTGTCTCAGTCTTTTGGATTCGCTTCCGTTTCGGCGACTCGTCGGGAGTCGGGTCTATATAAATCAGTCTCCATGATAGTCTTTGAACAGCACCTGGATATAGCATACATCTGTATAGAATATCCGTTGATTGTAACACCATATTGGCAAAGCTGCCTAACTTGGGTTGTACAGAGGTGCGAGACGTATGGCCATTTACCGGGGGGTTGGTATTTGTTTCGGATGGAGGTGTACGTAGGGGCTGTGGTTTCTTGAAAACGCTTAACAGCAATTAGCAAGGTAGGCCCCAATTGAAAATGGAGCTTACAATTGTGTTAGGTCATCGGCCTGAAGAAGCTTTTTAAGGTCTTGAAGAGTCTTCTGAAGACGAGCAGACGTGTTGTTCAAATTAGAAGCTTCTTGGTCGAGAGCACTCAAGAGTCGCTGTGATCTTTGACGCTCTTGAGGGGTGTTGATCAGCGATGGAGACGCTGCTGGTCCAGCTGAAGGGAAAGGGATAATATCTGTCCAAATCAACTCAGCGAAAGTCAAGAATATCGTAGTAGAGTTATGCTCATACCAGTGTTGAATGGAACGATGGAAGTGAGTGGGGAGTACTCCAACGCATCGTCTACTGTAGGTGGGCGAAACGGCAATGACATCGCATTATCGGGGGCCCAAGCCCCATGTTTTCCGTTTGTGTTGTTCATATTGAACGTGGAGTTGGAAATCTTTCAAAGCCTCATCGGTATGAGGCGTGACCATTGGTAGAGCGGAGGTGAGTTTGCGGCATAGCTGCTAAAGATTAGAAGCATACTGGCTCTCGAGACGGTCATGCGAGTACCATTAGAGTCGCGTATCCTAGGATCATCGGTAGGATGGGATTCAAGTCATTAGTAAAGTCAACTCCCCGCACAATCACGCAGAACTACCATCTCATAAGGGGAGATCATGTTCACGAACGCGGAGCTGTCATTACACGTGCAGAATTTGCCGGGGTTCAACCGTAGGAAAAGTCCCATCTTCCCGCAACGGGGATATTGAAACCTTACAAAAAGTAAACTACAATTTTGAATAACTTCCTTCTTGAAGATAGATCTTTCTCTTTGAGACGCCTAGCATTTTGCCTTAAATTAGTACATATTTCCTTGCTGTAAGGACATAAACCTGAGTGTTCTGCGTCGAATCTCAAGAAAAAAAAATGTCTGCAATTGGCTCCTTAGTATTCTGTACAGACTGCGGCAACCTCCTGGATGGAAATACTGGCGACGCAACGAAAATATTGATATGTGATGTTTGCGGGACATCAAATAAAGGTATCTTAAAACTATCCTACCTCTCTATCACAGAATTTTTTGCAAACGTCTCTATCACGTTCAGATACTAGCCTGACTCCTTATCGGCTAATCTTTCTCAAATCGAACGAATCTGATTGTCGACGTTTGCTCTAGTCTAACTGCTATCTAGATACATCTTCAAAAATTGTTATCACGAGGTCAAAGCCGTCTGCATTCCCCTCATCATTAAGAACCAAACGCTCCGAAGTACAGACTCTTACAGAAGAAGACGTGCAAAGAGATTCTATCATTGAATATCCCTGCGAAAGATGTGGCCAGAAAGAAGTCCGTTTCTACACACAACAATTGCGGAGCGCTGATGAAGGTACCACAGTCTTCTACACATGTACAAAATGTGGTCATAAGTATGTCAATACGACTCTGCATCTTACTAGAAATCTTTTTACTAACATCCTCCAGATGGACCCAAAACAACTGAAGGGTATACAAGATATATCTAACCATGTCTTGGTACAGGACAACAAACCAGGGCAGTGGTCCACTATTTGCTCTTGCCCGGTCCATCTATAACTCTACAAACTTGGTATCTCTTCTGCACAGGACTGTTTTTGTTACCTCTACTTCAAGTGGAAGAGGTTGTTGTTCCATGATGGTACTTGATACAAACACTTTCTTTTTTCCGAGCTGCAAATTGGATATAACACCCGTTTAGCTCTGGACTTCAAGGGTTTGACCTGCGTCCGGAACAAGCGCATATTCTAACTGTCCGCTCTTCTCGAATTCTGCCATATCCAGGGCAACGATTGCACTCTCACGAACGATGGTGTCTGGATCATCCAAATATTTCTTGAGGACATCCTCTACACCTTCCTCATCTCCCATGCTACCAAGGGCATCCGCAGCTTCATGCCGTACCATGCTTGCCTCTTCAAGGTCGTCTAAAGTTTTAATTAAACTTGGTATAGATGCGGGATGAGATAGTTGGCCGAATACGAATGCGATCTCGTGGCGGAAAAGCGCGGAGGAATCTCTAAATCCTTTGGCGAGGGCTAGGACAGCTGGGATTGCGGTGGGTAGGTCAGGCGGTGACGAAAGGTCTCGTAGAGCGAACATTGCTCTGTATCGTTGAAATAGGGGTAGCTTCGTATCTAATAAAGACGCTTCTAGATCAGGAATTGACGTGCTATCCTCGGTCTGCGGCATCGGTGGTGCTGGATCTATCGATGAGAAATCGCTATGGCGAAAGTTAGCTGCAAATATTCACCTCCTTCGCATCTGCAAATTACCTCTTCTTCAATTTCTCCGCTTCCCTCCGTCCACTATGCTCCCACTCAATCCTCTCGACAGCAATCTCACACGTTTCCCTCACCACCACCTCTTCATCCTCATCCTTCATCCTCCTCAACAATTCCAGGCTATCTTTGTCTCCCAACGCGGCCAGTGCCTCCGCTGCTTCATGCCTACAAATCGCATCCTCATTCCTGTCCTCTAATCTATCCCGCAAATACGGTACAGCAGCACTATTGCGCGTCTGTCCCAAACAGTACGCAAGCTCGTGTTTAAGCAACGCTGAGGGGGAGGAGAAAGCGGCGGCGATGGCATCGATTGCGGAGAGAGTCTGAGCACTAGGAGGATGTAGGGACGCGAGGTGTTTAAGTGAGAAGAGCGCGCGGAAGCGTAGCGCGAGGGAGGAGGATTCGGAGGTCAGGGTATCACGGAGGGAGAGGACGATGGGGTCGGCGACGCGGGTTGTGGTGATAGAATCTTCGATTGCGGAGGGAGACATTGTAAATGACTAACTCTTAGGGAACGCACGATTGTAGGTATTGCAATATAGGTGAAGTTGGGACGGTATGAAGATGTATCGTTACTAAGTTACTGATATGTAGCCTGCCCCACTACATTCGAAAAAGAATTTCTGGACAGCAGCGGGGCAGGGCCAAGGAGGGCCCTAATTCCAGGCACCCGATTCTCGGGACGAGAACGGTTCCCGAGCCGAGAGCTGAACAAGCGTCATGCTGATTTGGGGATTTGGGGACTCTCAACCCGACGAAACATGAGCGAGACAGCGGCAGTTGGAGTCTTGTCTTACGGCACTCTTCCGCGGCTTATAAATCGCTGAGATGACGGTTTTATCCTTAGGCCTTTCTTCAAGTACCTTGCAGTGCTTTTGTATTTATTCCAGAATTATGGAAGTCGCTGGAAAAGCATGCTTAGAAGCTTTTATCGAACCGCCACCCCTACCTCCTTGAGAAGCCGCCCCATACTTTCACGACCAATATACGTTATGGCCGACGCGACGAACGGAAAAGGGCCTATAGAATGTGCAGCTACTGATGCGGCAACAAATGATGTGAAGAAGGAAGAGATACCAGCCGCTGATGCCGTGCCGAAAGACGCAAAGGAGGAGTTACCAAAGTTGAGCGCAAAAGATTGGAGGACATATAACGCCAAAGCCGAGCATATGGATCAATTCGTAGGTTCCCGTATTTCTAGAAAAGACCTCTACGGCATGATATCAACATCTATTTCAGCACAATCACTTCAGACACACTTGGAATATGCTCTACAATGCCTGCACCAACAATAAGCGTCCTGCGGGAATGTCTATCCGCCAGTTTCTCGCCATGGGTTCTCAGTTCTGCGGCCAGCTGACCATGCACCACGACATCGAAGAAATGCATATATTTCCCCATCTCGGACGTAAGATGCCTGCGTTCAGGAACAAGGGGATTGCGAAGGAGCAACACAAGCAAATACATGCCGGGCTAGAGAAACTTGAGGATTACCTAAACAAGTGCAGGTCCGGGGAGAGGGAACTGAGATTGGACGAGATGAAGGGAATCATGGATGGATTTGGAGCTGTACTTTGGAAACACATGGATGATGAGGTTGTTCAGTTGGGAGCAGAGAACATGAGGAAATACTGGACGTTGGAGGAGCTGCGACAGATACCCTTTTAATTGCTGATGATGGCGCGGCGCCCTCTGGTATAAGATTTGAGATCCTATGGTTAGATATTAATACTAAGGGTATTATTCTGTACTCTTTGAAATATTTCAATTGCGATAACCCGAGAATATGTACAATATCGGGTACTACTGCTATTCTTATGCTCTCTCGCCTGGGCTATTCGTTCTTTTCGATCCGTCGAGCTCTTAAGGGTTCTACCTTAACCACCGATGGTGGGTCTCTGCTTTCGTTCTTAAATCCTAACAGCTGTCCTACAAGCCCCCCAGGTTTTGGTACCGGGCATTCGCGTGCTCTGTTGCCTATATCTACCCCACCCGGATCACTATCCGAGCATGAAGAATCGGACATAGTAGTGATTTTCGATTGAACGCTGAGATTGGATAGGTCCTCAGCATCGCCCTCGTCATTAGCGCAATTTCTTCTTCTTTTCCGTTGCCTGTTATTATCGACACCCGGCATCTCACCGTCCGCGAAGGCTCGGGAATCCACCGGACAGGGTAAGATATGTGGAAGACCAACCACGAGAAATGATGCCATTAGAGTGCCGGTAAATAGTGATATAGTTGATCGTGAGCGAGGGTGGAGGTAGTGCGGCATTGTGGGCGATTAGGAGGCCGATGCTGGCGGAGGAGAGCTATCGCGGTCGCATCAAAGTACCTGAAATGGAGTCAATGGTATTTTTAAACATCAAATAGGATAATGATTCACCTGGTGATGCCCTTGGAGATACAATTACAATGAGAGGGCTTGAGTAAGTTTTAGATTTGATGGATGGAGGTTCGTCGTCTTCTCAAGCTTTCAATTCCTAGCTCCGTCACCGCCGAGGCTTCATCGAAGTGCAGAGCAGGCATTGTAGCTCGTCTCCCGCATCTGTGAAGAATATTCCCCAAATCGAAATAAAACAATCAAAGCTATTAGATCGAAAGTCTTCCATTATTGCTGACAAGTGCACCGGTTCGTCACGAACCCTAGAACCGTGAACTGTCTTCAGACTTCATCATCGCGTGCTACCGTGTAGAACTCACATCACCACTCCCGTCTCACCACCCACACGCACTTCCTAGGGTCCCTCATATCCTCTGTATCTTACGGAAGCACTCAGACGCAAAAAACCCTACTCCTAGCGCCAGTGCAGACACAAGATTACTCCCACACAATAACACCTGTCTGACAGGAACACACGATCTTCGACGTGCCTGGTTGCCTCTGTGCGCCGGTTGCACACTTTTAGCAAGAATGAGTGACTTGGACAAGTACGTTACATCGTCCTCCGGCTGCATTTTATATCTGGTCCTAACATTTGAATTGAAGGGCGATAGCCCAGCTGCGCGCCTGTAGACCTATCCCGGAGAATCAAGTCAAAGAGCTATGTCATAAAGCACGGGAGCTGCTACTCGAGGAGGGAAATGTGGTGGGCGTCAATGCTCCTGTGACGGTAAGGGTATCCCCTCGATAGTCTGGGGATTGAGCTAATTCTCATCCTTTGGGATAGATTTGTGGGGACATACACGGGCAATTTCATGATCTAATGGAGCTGTTTCGTGTTGGTGGCGATGTACCAGATACAAACTATCTCTTCATGGGTATGGATACCATCTGTCCTGCAACATCAAATGTTAATCATAATCAGGTGATTTTGTTGATAGAGGCTTCTACTCCCTCGAATCTTTTCTTCTCCTTCTTTGCTTGAAAGTACGGTATCCAGATCGCATAACACTAATTCGAGGAAACCACGAATCAAGACAGATAACAACAGTTTATGGCTTCTATGACGAGTGCTTACGGAAGTACGGAAGCGCGAATGTGTGGAGGCATGAACTAGAGTCTTCCTTTTCAAGGGATAAAACAAGCTGACCAGGAGGCAGACATTGCTGTGAAGTATTCGATTATTTAGCACTTGGTGCACTTGTTACCGGGGCATCAAAGAACCTAGAATCCTCAGAAACTTCCTACACCGATGCAGGAACGCAGAGTAGTATTGAAGACCAAGATATCGAGATCGAAATCCTCAACTCAAACAGCGAAGTCATCAACCGATTCCCCCGCAGCAGCAGAGACTCCCAACTGCCCCCCAAATCCTCACCCTTAAGTTCTCCCATCCTAGACACTCCGTCACGCATTGGTCCCGTAGGCACCGGTGCCACATCCTCCTCCGGTGGCTCTCGGTCTAACGACGGTGGCGCCGTCCTTTGCGTCCACGGTGGTCTTAGCCCCCTAATCGACACCATCGACAAAATTCGCCTGCTCGACCGCAAACAAGAAGTTCCACACGAGGGCGCGATGTGCGACCTCCTCTGGTCCGACCCCGACGAGATCGACGGCTGGGGTCTCTCCCCCCGCGGCGCCGGCTTCCTCTTCGGCAGCGACATCGTCAAGTGCTTCAACCACAAGAACGACCTCTCGCTCATCGCACGCGCGCATCAGCTCGTCATGGAGGGATTCAAGGAGATGTTCGATAACTCCATCGTCACAGTGTGGAGTGCGCCGAACTACTGCTACCGCTGCGGAAACGTGGCGGCCATCCTAGAACTTGCGGAGGATGGAAGCAATGGCGGGTATATTCCTAGAAGCAATGGTGATCTAGGACGGAAACAAGAGATGGAGAGGGATTTGAGGAAGAGGGATCCGCCAGGAAGGAGGTATAGGGTCTTTGAAGCTGCGCCGCAGGATTCGAGAGGTATGCCGGCGAAGAAGCCAGTCGCGGATTATTTCTTGTAGAAAGTCACTTTTGGAAAGCTTGGAATTCTTGGGTCCTGAAGCACCGGGAGTTTTGATGTATTGTGAGGTCGCAAAATACCCGGGAGTCCTGATGGTAGATTATTAGAGCTCAACGGTATGTATATGAATTATGTACGCCTTTATAGCTGAGTGCTAGTTCCTTTTTCCCTATCTCTTCATAGTCTCTGATATGGTGCCCCTAAAGTGAAAAAAAAGTTACACTCTACACTCCTACCGCGTAAGCTGCTTTCCAGTAGTTCGTCTCACTCTTTCCTCTCAACATCGCATTGCAACGAACAGACACTGTGAACGCCGTAAAAAAAAAAACAAGACATAATTTCAAAATCAATCAGAGCAAAACGAAGTCAAAAGCAAAATTAAGGGGTAAAAGATTCCAAGCCACAAAACAATTAGGCCCGTAGGCCTCCTTGAACCCCCGGACGGGTTTTTGCTGCCGCTGCTCCATTGACCTGAGGTTTACCGATAAACCCGCCCGGAGGGAGTTTCGAACCTCCGACATTTGCGTTTTTTCAGGAGATATCGCGTAGTCAGATTGCCTGACCGCTCTGCCATTTGGTTAGTTGATGTTTGGATTTCTGGTTGGGGAATATAAAGGGGAGGTACGGGAGCGGGAGCTGGAGGGTATGTCACGTGGGGGGTTGTGAATTGTGATAGGATTTGGGAAGGAAGTGAGAGAGTGTATAGGATTTGAATAGTGGACGGGTAGGGATATCCGTTTGAATATTTTCCTTGTTATGGTTTGAATTGATTACTTTATCTCACTTCTATCACCGTGATTCTATTAGAATCGGACATGTTTGTCCTACTTCCCGTCGTCGCTATAGCCTAAGATCTTACTCTTGACACCACGCTCTCTTTTTCAACCCCGTCTCTCGTTCATCCACTTTTCCATCACCTACCGCCTTCCACTCCAAAGCATCCCGCACAGCCACCCATCTCACCAAAGAAGAATGCGTCCTTGGTACTGAACAATACCAAATCCCCGACACAGAAATAGCTACTCCTGCATAACGCATCCCCAAAACGACAGATTCGCCTTGGGTGGTTACGGGAGCCGCTTAGGGCATCTGAGCTACGTTATAGGGCTGTAACGGGGTGAAGTGAAGAAGGCAGCCCTACAATTCACTAGGGTCAATGGAACGGAGTAAGAGACGCGGGAAGGGAGTTCTTGTACCCTTAAGCACGGGGGTAGGGGCGCTCTGAGGAAGCAGGTCAGAGAAAGATATTGGGACTTATGTCCCTGGTCTGAGGGCGGACATCGTGCAGGAGTTGTTGGGTTAGAGACTTGACGAGTATATTGGTGTATGAGGATCCCTAAGGGACGGAGGAAATATGCTATAAGGGGTTTTACTCTCGAAGCTAGACCAATCTCACCACTCTATTTGATGACGGTGGGATAATTAGGAAATGTATAAAGACCTTTTACGCCATCTCTATCCAGTCTTTATGTTCCTATACTCAATATGCCCCCTTGTCCTCTCCATCACTGTTCGATTCTACCCGTATTGCTCTTCTGCACGAACAAGGAGTAAATATCAATAGTACAACGTATGCAACGTACACATCGATCCAGATACTGGTGATCTCCATAAGGATCCACCCCGAGACCCGAACGGTGGGGACCTGCACAATAACCGCTTCGCACCACTCTGTCCTGCGATTCGGCAGCCTTGTACCCAAAACCTGACATCTCCAACGTCTCGTCAAGTTCCCGGCCGAAACTGCAAGTAATTGTGTCGAAGGATGAAGTGTTTATTCAGTTATGAGGTCATATTAAGCGCCTGCGCCATGCCAAAGGGCGTTAGTGATTACCGCTTTGGGATATCGAAGAGTAGAATGGTAGAGCAGGCCAACTGTATGCAGCACGATTCTTATGAATTGATGCTAATTGTGGAATTTGTAGAAGGATTGGGGAGGTGGCGACTCACCAAAGTAGAACTATTATATTGACATTGTAGCACATTATCACTGATCAAGCATGCAAGTTAAGCTTCCCTTACGATCCTTTAGCGAGGTAAGAATAAGCCGCATGAGCTAATCATAGGGCCTTGTAAATAGATATCCAAACTTCGTCATGCTGAATGTGAATTTTGATCATGAAATGCTGGCTTGCCCCTCCAGGGCTTCAAAGCTTACTCTCTTGTACTATACACTACTAGTATACACGAACTTTATCCTTATCTTAAACACTGACATCCCCGAAGCTTATCACAAACACCCAAGGTATTCGATGCGAGGTAGCATGAAGGATCTATGGAATGGTTGCTCAACTAGAGGACTTCAAACACCCAAAGCTTTTATAGGTGCAGAGCGGGAAACATAATTGGAGATATCTTAGTCTATGGTGCGGTTTTGGCCCCCAATGGCGGAGCCGTGCATGTCAACGGTATGCCGGCTGCATACCCGCAGTTGCCGAAACGGGAGCCGATGGGGTCCAAAATGTCAAAGATAACCTTTCAGCAAGAGGGAACTTTCAGAAGCGTTGGACTAGTTTGGGTATGCATTCTAGTATTTTTGGTAACACATTCGATCGGATTTGAGGAGATGATAAGTTGCTATTGGTAACTGGTTTCACGCCTTCAACAGCCTGTTACTGGGTCCTAAGCCGACTCGTTGTATTGTCGCTGCGTTCAGCGCAGCTGTTATAATTCGAAATGCTACCTTCGGCGCTGATTTATCTCTTTCCAACCTCTTGGGTTCGCATTACTGATGTTGCAAAGCATACTGATACACTCCCAACAAACCATCCTCCATACTAGTCTTCGCCCGCCAATTGAATTGCTCAAACGCTTTCGTCGCATCTCCAATCGAATTCTTATAGACTTCTTTAGTAATTCTCGCTGGGTCGAGAGGATATCTTCCTTCGGTCAATGTCTGATACGGTTCCCAGAATAGCTTAGGGTCGCGGAATTCAGGTCGATTCCCCATCTTCGCATGTCCCCGCATGATGTCGAAGATGGCCGGCGCAGAGATACCGCTTCCTGAACAGGCGTTGAAGACCTCGCCATAGTAGCTTTGGGAAGAACGGAGCATCCCGACAAGCAGACGGATTAGGTCATCTACGTGAACGTAGTCACGACGGACATTCGGATCGTCGTTATACATAATCGGGGTGCGATGATTGGAAAACTCCCTTGCGAGGTACGATGTAAAAGGAGGTGATGTACGTTTGAAATCTTGATGTGGACCGTAACAACTGGGTTCAGGTCAGCAACCGTTGGCTCACTATATCTGAACCGTTATGCTTACTTGAAGAACCTAACAATCATAGTTTCAAGGCCATAGTTAACACTATAAGCTTTGCATAACTGCTCAGCTGCGTGTTTTGTCATGGAATACACTAAATCCGGCATGACTTCGTCACTCTCCTTAAACGAGGCCGATTTAGTATTCTCATAGATAGCAGAAGTAGAGGAAAATATGATGCGCTTGACACCGGCAAGTCGAGCAGCTTCAAGCACGTTCCCTGTTCCCGAGACATTGACGTCGTAAGCTAACTGAGGGTCGCTTTGGCAAACTGGAAGCGCTGCGCACCCAGCAAAATGATATACGACATCAACATCTTTCATCAAGTTGCGCAGTTCCTCAAGAGGTGCGCGGATGTCCTTAACTACTAATCGACCAAAGGTTTTACCTTCAATCACCAGGTTATCTAGTTGCCCAGAGGACATGTCATCCATAAGAATCACCTCATAATCGTTGGAGGATAGGTAGTAGCCCAACTGGGATCCGACAAATCCGGCACCGCCAGTGATGAGGATCTTCGACCTTTTGGGTGTGGGAGGATGCATTTTATTATAGCGTGAAATGGAAAGTGTTGATAGTGACTCTCAACCATAGTGATGAGGAGTTGCCGTTGCTTTGTATCCATAATACAGTTCATATCCCTTACTTCCTGACAGTCACATTCCAGCATTGTTCCAATATCTTCAGTAAGGACGACACCTACGGAATGAATAAATAAGATAAGAGTAAAAGGACTATATAGAAGTGATGGTAAAATCTCCTCTCAGGGGAAATTAATAGAGATGGAGTCTGGGCAATACTCAACTTTTAGCCCCCAACTGTACACAGTACAAGAACAACTGCCGGTCTGAAAGCGAACAGCATATTTTCCCGGGTAATGAGACCGCGGGAGGGGTCGTTTGGCCCGCGAACCTAAATGATAACGGATAGCATTTCGCTGTCGTGCCAGCCGTGACGTGGGACGCCACAGATTCTGAGCCCTAAGAGTTCTCCTTTCTGTCTCCCCAGAAGTCCTTGAGTATGATTGAGGTTCAACCAACTGGAATACCTGAACAGAGCCATCCCTCAATTGGGAGCTGTTGGTGGCTAAATGCTTGTCATATCCATTGGTAGAGAGAAGAGCTTTCACAAAGATCACTAAATGAGGCTTGTGCTGTTCATGCGGGGTTTGTTAATTCAGGACCTTCTCGGATACACCGCAGAAAAGGGAGATCAGGTGTTCCTGTGGGCTCCGCATATGGACAGTGCAGCCGTGGTGTTGGTCTAAATCGGGGAGAAGGGATGGACCGCTCGCACTATTGACGGGAGCGTGGAGGTTCCACAGCACGTCAACTACCTGGAAATAGGTTTTGTAGGTAAGAGGGATAGTATACAACAGCCCTCAACGACTAGAGATCTCGGAGAGTCAGGATAAGTGTGCCGACGCAAGTTGATGAATGGTCGAAAGCTTATGTATCTCGGCTTGGAGCCCGGCGTGATGTTGAATCAGTGTCAGTAGCCGGGCGCTTATGCACATCTTACTCTTGGAAGCACGATAGACGGTATATCTAGCCTATCATCGCTCGTCTGGAAGCCAGTATGTGGTCAAAAGCCCTGTGATGTTTCTCAGACGCGTTTGATGACCCTCGCAACCTTCCCATTCCTAGAGACTCCTGCAGAAAACACTTATCTTCCCCGGTTCGTTTGCCGCAATAGCAGAAAAAGCAAGATGCGATAGTAGTAAAGTGTTCCCGTCGCCACAGACAGTGAGCAGAGAAAACGTCTTGTCGGGTCACAATGTGACGGAGTTGAAGATGAAAAATTGCAACCGATTGTAAGCGGTTACAGTTGCGTTGGAGTTGCTGAAGTTGCTGAGCAGTCCGTGCCAACCTCGCTAAGGGGTGATAAAAGCGCGATATTGCGTTTATCATCACCGCACAACCAATACTGCTGCGATTGGCCATGTGGCCGGCGGTACATGAAGCATCGTTCTGCATATCCATCTGCAGTAGTCACAATAGCACTGACCCATATGTTCCCAAAGCTGATCGTTGAACTATCGGACAAACAACTGCCCAACACTCTTTGACCAGTTTCCTCACACAAATTTTCTTCTAAGACAGAGGGCAGAATATTACCCCCTTGAAATTCGGACTCGGACTCCTGATTCTTCCTATGCCTTGCAACTTGAAAAGCTGTCCCGCCAATAGACGGGGCGCTAATCCTCATTCCCTCCATAGGCCCGTTGTCATGCGTTTCACACCTAGAGATAATGTCAATAGACGTTACCGTCACCACGGTTGAAGCCACTGCTATTTTGCCACGTCTAACTCTCTATTGGTGTCCTCTCTGCAGTATCCATGTATGTACAGTACAGCCATTCTCCGTAATCAAGTCCTTGGTGAATATGACAGCTCAACTGTCTTTAGGAATCGAATTGCTCCAGGCAGGAAGTTCCGGTCCCAGACCTCATTGTGACCCAACATGTAATTCCGGTACTTCCTCATTAACCCAAGTCTGATTAATTCAAAACAATCTCAGGGCATCGCCCGTGTCATGCAAATTCAAATGTTGCCACCCTTGTCCTCCGCCTCTTTGATGGTAAAAATATCATGCGCCGCCCGCTAATTGAAACCACCCACCCAGTATGTCGGAACTCGTTGTATTCACAATAGACCAGTTTTGCGCATCAATTATACAATTAATAATTCGGTCTGTGGTATCATTGAGGGCTGGCCGAGATGTCCCAGAGCCTAAATCGATGCTTCGTAGATTGGACCTGCGATAGAAGAGAGGAGGAACTTCTGGTCCGGTTGCGTTGATAATCTTCTCTCGGAATGCTGAAAGAGAAGGGAGGGCGATGAAGAGTGGGTTCTAGACCTTCTACGTCCTCGCATTGCTGGGCTATGACGCCTAAATTGAGGGCGCTTTGGACATCCACTCTCCTCATGCCTGTGGGATGATTTAGCAATGGCTTGGGTAGAGAATAACTACTACGACTGACCGTCTCAAAGTATCCTTCCGCGCAAAACTGTTGCTACACATTGAGCAGGAGTAGTTTTTGGTCATCTTATGGACCTGTCTCGGCTTAGTGATAATTCATTGACTGCCAGAAAGCTAGACTTACGCTTTCTATATGTCTTACAAGGTCCAGTTTCCGTTTGAACCTACGGTCGCAGTCCTCACACCGATGAAGCTTTGGGAAGGACGGGTTGTGTTTGTCACTATCCATATGTTGTTTGAGATTATAAGCTCTAGAGAACTTATCGTGACATAGGTCACATTCATAGCCAGCGTTGTCCCGCCCTGTGCGGCTTCTCTTTTTCCGTTGTTCAGTGCCTTGGCTGGTGGAAATGCTATCTTTAGTGTTTTGTTCCGGTTGATAATCTCCATAGTGACCTTCGCTATCTGAGAAAGATTCGGTACCCGGCCAAGCGGGAGAATGCAATCCGTCGGTGGAAAGATACGTGGCTGAAGTTGCTATGAGATGGGACGGTGCCACAGTGAGGATCTGATCGGATTGTTGGACTTCCTGGCACCACTCGTTCATATACTCCTGTTTGATGGCTGGTGCTACCATTGTTTCCACTCCATCCCCAGAATATATCGAACTCTCATAAGTGGAGGATATGGACGAAGAATGAGATAGCTCTCGACTGGAAGGTGATATGGACAGTCTATGTTGAACATGGTCCATTGGCGCAACAGGGAATGGATCATGCCACGCCATAGGAGTTGGATGGGGGGTCTCAAAGTTATTCCATGAGTTAAGGACTTGTGAAGAAGTGTTGGCATCAACGGCTGGTGTCCAGCCGTTTGAGACTTGAGGATCTAGAGGATAGATATCAGGAGCGTTGAAACTTCGAGCATCTGTGATCGAAACCCTGAATGGGTAGAGCCCCAAGCCTTCTGGTGTGAAGTTGAAGGACTCTGTTACTCTATGAGCGGGCGACGGATAGCTAGGGTGTCTTCTGTCTGATGATTGCCCAGATGTAGAGTTGTGTAGCGAGATCCCAGACGTTGAGGTTTGATATTTGTAGTCCATGATAGAGTTGTGAGGTGCGAGGTATTACTGACCGTCGAAGGTCTTTTATATGTCGTTGCTGATATCAGTCGTGTGAGCATATAAAGGTCGATGGTTGTACAGCAGTTGAATGTTAGGTTGAGGCTCGACTAGAGTGTGGTTGAGGAAATAAGGTAATGTATAGTACAATATATAGAGCTGTACATAAGTGTTGGACGCAGAAGGGGGAGGTCTTTGGGCCATGATATACAATGGAGTGAATTGAGGCTGTTCTGAGTGGACTGGAGAATAACCCCATGTCATAGGTAAGTTTTGGAAAGAAAACCAAAAACGTGCGGCGGTGTAAAGAGGGTATGGATGGAACGAGGCAGACACGGACATGCCCACCACCACACCATGCTAATGTCTTCACCAGTCCCCGTTAAAAGGTTCAGCTACAGCAGACGCGGCGGCAGCGGTAATTTTGTTTCAGGAAGCACGAGTAAATTGTGGGAGCAGGGCTGTAGCAGGCAGCAAAACTGGGATCAATTAGGAGGGTGTTTGCAGTTGCAGATATCTTTGCATGATACTAAATGACTTTGGGGTTGAAGTGCAGCGGAGCAAGCATGGCACCCTTAGGGCATCAGAATTCGGTCTAGGGTTGAACCAGACTTTCGGATACTCGCTAAACATTATCGGCAAGCCGAACAAATCAGGATTGCGCGAATTGTTGATTAGCCGCAAATAAATCGATTCGAGTGTGCAAGAACACCCCCTGCATTGCACAACAGCAAAATGGCTGGCATAGCACGCGCTTGAAGAGCAACTTCTTCTTGCGCGGAGGGGTTGTTGATCTTTTTTCGTCTCTTCTCCGTATACCCTGCCAAATAGCAAATGCTTTCTCATGTCCCATCATGATTGCTATAATCGGTTTGGTCCGTTAGCCAAGAGGAGCGTTCGTCGTCAAGCCACTATGGCCGTGCGTATTGATATCTTGTCCGATATCAAAATCGAGTGAGGGATGTGCTCAGCAGAATTAGCACGCACCAAGACCGGATCAACGGACTCATTCCTCATCTGAACGTGTGTCTTGCTCCCCTTGCTGTTCTGCAAGCATTTTCGTGAGTTCGTTAACCCGCGTACTAAGTTCGACAACCAATGATCGTAGATACTCTGGATCAGCATCATCCGCTGTGGGGTGATTGCGATTGGACCCATTCCATCGACCGTTGACAGTTCGTGTCCGAGCATTGGGCCAACCGCCCGCCAACGTAGTTTGAGAAGGCGTCGTGAGTGTTGTCGAATGCGGAGAATTTCGTGTCGCTTTCAAACTTCTCCGTCGGGTGCTAGGAGACTCTGGACCAGCTATAGGTGATATCCATGGAGTGCTTCCGGTACGTTTCAGAGCAATATACTCAGCAGTGTTCTCAAACAGCCATATTGCTGCCACAAATGGGAAGTGTGTGATCTTCATCATCACGATACGAGCGCTTCGAAGCTTGTCACGTGAGAACACCAGTCTGAGAGGACGGAAGAAGAGTGCAATAAGATTCTGTAACCCTAGTCAGCCCTATTCAATCCAGTTTCATGCTAGAAGAGCCATTGATCGGCGAACTGTTCGAAAATTCTCTGGTGCACAGGATCCGCAAGCATACGATGCAGTCGCTTCAACTGACTTTGTCTATTGCGGCAAACACAGCTCTCTCTGACGAGACAAATGAAGGGTGCGGCCTATAGGGCGTTCGCCCTGTTTTGACCTCAGCTATTCCTAAGGCATGCAATACCTCTATACGGCATGGCTCTCAAAGGCGCAGCATGGAGTTGTCGCCGGCTCGATGCTACGGGCCGCATTATGATAGCCAGTGGATCCACTTAGAGATTAAGTGCCGGTGCAATTAGCTGAACGGTGCCTAGGGTCGAAGTGTCTTGAGGTTCAAGGGTCACATAGAAGGCTAGGTATGATGGCAACGTGCAGATGCTCTTCAGATAACCCAACGGGCCGGTAGAAAGCCACCGGCAGAAATTGTTGGCGAAAGACGATGGAACAGAGTAGTTCGGGCTTCTATAGAGGCTGTGTCCTTCCAGGAGGTTTGATGAACGTCGCTAAAGGGAGTTAAGAGAACCAGAAATAGTTTACTTACCAACGGCGGTAAATAGTAGATTAATCGATTCGATGTCGATGCCTCTAAAACGAAGACAGAAAAGCTGTGCAGCGCTCGATTAGCAGTGGTGGCGGTAAGGGATAGATGCCTCGTAAATCAGGCGTTCTCTTACCCGTAAAGGTACTCAACTCTGGAATCTTGTAATATCTATAAAGGCGGAGGAAGAGCATTCATTAGCGTGATATTCAAAACTTGCATTGAGAGCCAATCGATTTTAGGCTACAGGGGTTTTTTAGTCTTGGCGATGCAAAGCACGAAGTTGCGCCACAAGCCAACCCCAAAGAGTAATTAGAGGCTTGATATTTATACAACAAGGACAACATACCTTTGCAGCGCTGCTACTCATCAGCGAGATTAATGAAGTAATTAGGAGTATGTTGGTCAAGAAAACAAATATGACCTGCAGAAGGAGTCAGCAGACGATTTTCACATGCGGGCCTTGACACTTTGCTGCGGACCATGACGGGAGCCCCAAAATATGGAGAACTATTGACCAGTTAACAGATCTACTTAGGATCGATACTAGCAGACGGGAGGCTTACATGTCTTGAGCTTCATCCTAAGATAGACACAATCAGCCACAGTTTCCGGACGCGGAACAGTTTTTCACTCACAAAGCCCACAAACGCGCTTCTATACATCTGTTAGCGATAAATCATTTCTTCTACCGGAGGGTCTCATGCACTTACCCAAAAAATATTTGGACTAAGAGCCAGGACATTTCCCCGACAGTATAGCGGCCCCGGGCCAGCATTGCGAACGTGGTCAGAAAACCTGCGGAATAGCCGTTCAGCAATTGTTGCCTTCTCGTTCAAGTCCGACCGAGCCACATACCTAGGTATGGGATAATGACGAGAGCAATGAATCTCACAAAATCCTTCGCCTGTTCTCCGGTCAAATTCATACCTTTGACACACGATTGCTCCGCGAAGATCGTACCATTTCATTTAGAGTCGGTAACTGGATGCTATTAGTGCACGTAGGGCCCACATCGGAGGTAATTCATACTGACCAAAGTACCAAAATATGGGTGTAAACTAAGGAGAGAGCACAGCCTTCACAGAACCTGAGTTAAGGAATTGGTCCATATCGGCTGTAGTTGAAATCACTAACCTTGGGAATAGGAACAACGCCTCCAAAGCAAGAATGTCAAAGGACGTGTCAGTAAGACTATGAGAATGCTGATAGAGGCCTATCATTCCTACAGAGCGTCCACAGTTAGCTCCTTCCACGTTTGTCTTAGTCGCTACCAAGGAAAGAAATGGAGAGGATAGCGTAGAGGTAGTAGCGTAATCACATCCATCGATGACTTACTCGTAACGAAAAACGCAACTCCAACGAAGACGATACCCAGGTCCCAGACACTCCAGAAATCAATTGCATAAAAAGCTTGACCAGCGTCTATATAGCCTCCAACTGCCAAAAGTTAGTCATGCTCTACACGATCCAGTTCAATCCAATCCGTGACCTACATTCGTCATATGCAAATCCCGCCAGGAAAATGTAAAGAAGAATCTCTGATATAGTTATCGACCAAAAAGCCTCTTCGAGAAGGACAATGTAATAGAGAGATAGAAAACAAGCGAAGAAGAGGACCTCAAAGGCCTTTAAGTACCGGGGTACACGAAGGCGGCAAAAGGGGTCGGCTCTCCTATTAAGCGGTCAGAGGTTTCCTGACTGGGTAGGGAGTGTCTATATCTGCGCATGGTGTAGGTATTGGGAAGAGCTGAAAGCTAACTCGATGCATAACTTTGATAAATCTTACCGCTTATTATAGATTTTGGCCTTCTTCACGGAATTGAAACTCAAAGTTTCCCAAAAGATGATATCACCCCTCCAGATCTCGTTAATTACCTTCTGAATAACTCGTTGACTCATGAATTTCTTCGCACCCGTAACTACGCCGATCTCGAGAGCATTAAGGTTCGCAAAAGATGCTGCAAATTTATCCCATTCTGATAACGACGATTGTTGTCGAGTGTTAAGATCGCTGCCAAAGTAACAAAAGGATCGTGGCGACCGACCTTGGGAGGAAACAAGCGGAGTAAACTCATTAATAGTTTGCGATGGCCTCGATCTTAGATACGTAGGACGTGTGTGAAGGCTAGCTTCTGTGTCAGGCGTCCGGTTGCGATCGTTGGAACCCGAGGGTATTTCAAAAAGTAGTGCGTCAATTGCCTCCCTCTCTGCTAACATTGCAACAAATCTCCAAGCCACTATCTCGCAGGCAAAGCCCCTTGTTGACATTACGCCTCGGTCATCGTCAAGTGCAAGTGCGGAGAAGTGGCCTTTCAGAGCGCTAAAGTGCATCAGTCTTGAATTTTCAAGCACTCCACATCCCGGGTAAATAAACATACAGCAAGGCATGTACGATTGCACAATGGTGAACCTCTTCTGCCAGGTAATTTACTAGTGGGGCTAATATCCTACCATGGCCAGTTGTACGGAGTTCATCGAAAGAGTATCTGGTCTCGAAAGCTTCAACAAAGAATCTATTATTTTGTAAGTCATATATTCGGGTGTATATAGACAGCTAAGTGGAACTGAATGAAGAGTTATAGAAGAAATAGACAGATCATTGACTAACAAGCAGATCGAAGTTAAAGATAATACTTGAAAAAAAGAAGAGAATATGTCTCAAAATAAAAAAATAAAAAAAAAAAGGAACAAAATAACCGCTTGATAGAGCTGAGAGGAACACAGCGCCAAGATAATAGTTGCGTCACGGCGGTTGACTACATACTCAGACAGATTTCGCATTACCACAGCGAAGGAGTCATTCTCATTGATTTCTGGGAGATCTGGGTCATCATCCGTCATCGAAAATGGCGTGACAGGTCGTGAAGCCATCTTTGGCGATGGTGAAGTTGCCAGACATCAGAAAAGATAAGGTAAAAAGGGTGGACGAGTTGCGGTTGAAACTTGGGAAAAGGCCCCGAAGCCCGCCCTACAAGCGACAAACGCGCGACTGACGCGTCAGATCTTCAAACCCACACACGACCAACCGGCGCGTCATTCACATGATTATCGTGCTGTACATATGGAATCCTTCAAATGTACCCCGATGACTTTTGATGCCTACATCAATGGTTTAAAGCGTACTATTCCGCGCCCACGTCGCTTCGTCAATCGTGAAGAAAACTTGAATTCTGCTACTCTCAGACACAATGGACATGTACAGCAATCTAATACTGATTGTCAATCTCAACTTGATCAAGATTTTAAAGATTCGGTGCCAGAATCAGAAATTGCTTCTATAATTGAGGTCCAACTCCAGGCTGTAGGATCTGTAGAAGATCAAGGCGTCACGGCTCGAATAACAGAACATAATGATTGTCGAAATAGACCATGCACCTATGGACTAAATTCAATAGCTTCCAAGAAGACAACCACCAGAAAAATTATAAAGACCATACGCAAGAAGAGATGCTTACCCGTCACGGAGTTAAATCTAGTAGAGTCACTGGATGACTTCCGTGGTCATGTATAGTCCTTCTTGCGATGTATATGAAAAGTTGACTCTAATTCTCCCTTCTCTAGGACCCTGACTTTAGTGATGACCTTTCCAACCGTGATATTGATACGATCGAGGATTATCAACCAGAGGAGAATGCACCTCGGACCAAGACAAGCGAGGTTGGTGAAACAGAACAAGTCACGTCTGTTACTGCCTTGCAGAAGTTGTTCAGGAAGTGCGGACGTTCTCAGCTAAAGATGAACGTGCGAAAGCGTAGCAAACTACGGCCCGTGGAGCTTGATGGATTCGTCGGAAGTGAGCTTCGTATCACGAGGCCACCACCTACCAGAAAGTATTTGCTAGACGCTGGACCTTGGTCCTATGCGCCTCTTCGGCTTGAGCCTGGTGGCCCACCACTTTACGATGGGATCAAGACAGAGGTGCTCATTTATCAAATGCAAGTCCTTGTTCTAGCTAACATTGGAAAGACATTCGCGAGTGAAGTCATTTTTGAAAGTTCAAATAGACCAAACCGTAATATCTCCTATGAGCGACTTGACACAAGAAATCCCAGATTCAAGATTCCTGATGAAGCATATCGCCAGCTGTCTCAAATCAAGACACCGGTAAAGGCATATTCCGAAAGGGAGTCCGATGAGAGCGAAACGACTGAGGAGACACAGACAAGCGAGGATAGCGAGGATATCGACGATGGTGCAGATAGTGATCTTTCAGAAGAGGAGTGTTCGACATCTGGCGAGGAACTTCCAGCAACGACCCCCTTGACGGGACAAGATGACGTTTTCAGGGGTATATCCGCTACCAAGCACCTTCAAAGAGCAGATTGGATTTTGCACGAGCATACCTTATCATCTGTGGGCCATGTGGGACGTCCATATTCAAACCCAGGACAAGCACATCTCATGAGAGCAGGGGGTGCGTGGATAGAGGTCCCAGAAGAAATATATGGCGAGTGATCTGAATGAGAATGACTAACAAGCAGTGTCGGAATTTTCGTGGTCTCCCAATATGGACGAGAAGCCATCGTAGATCACTGCGAAGTTGTTATAGGATTATCATAACCACCATTTCATTATAGTGAGTAGTGATTTACAAGACCTATGAACTCACAAATCGTACTTGTTAATTTGCGACATCTCACAAGGACGGTACTCCATCCAAGCCGTGAATTACTCAACCATGACCGTGTTCCCCCATTTTGTGATACAGAACTTGCACGTTGTGCTTCTCCGCCAATCTGTTGTGCGCTATCTAGTTACATCCTCTAACAAACGAGTCTCAGCTGCTACTCCAGTTAAGATAAAGTCAAGGTAACGGACCATTAGAGAAGCTCATAGCAAGTAGCATGAGGAGAACTGTTGGTATGCCGCGCAATATCCAGGTCAACAGACTTACTTTGACTAGTTACTTTCAAGATGCTGTTGAGATAAAATGCCATTATGTGTACAGTCGGTGTACAGTGACTGAGAACTAAGGTACTTTGTAGCCCCTTGGGAAAAGAGCACAAAGTGGCACAACTATGCGATATCAATCCAAAACTTTGCGCGAATAACATGTATTTTTGAACAGGAACTCAAGTTCGTAATTGAGGTATAATTGTATGCGAGGAGGTGCTGTCGGCATTTCGCACGTCAGTATGCCGACTTCAAGCCACGATCGGCAACGACACGACCGCATTTCGCGAACGCCGAGGGACACGGGAAGAATTCTATCTAACTTACCCGGTCTCTTATTTGTATTGGATGTAGGTAGAGACGCGCGGAAACATCTTCAAAATCCCCGCAACGATGCTCGCAGGTTTATCTAGAAAGGGATAGCCATATTGTTGTTGGTCGTACTGTACAAGTAGAACTACTGATGTTGTTTTTCCGTTCACATGAGCCAGGGCGTGTACGGGCAGGTAGCACCGCCATTCCGCGAGAGTACAAAAGAATATAGACTTCCATTACGGGTACAAATGTAATCACTTTCCAGCAACCTCAACTGGGGGCTGACAGTTCACCTTATTTTCTTTGTTGTGCCGACACCCTTCTCTCTCGTTCCTTCCTGATAGAACTAGTCACTCACGAGCTACTTTCAAACCTCACGTCTTTCTCCCTCATCCATCCCTCTTCCCTTCAATCTCACTCACGGGTCATTTTCAGTCCTTTTGATTGTTGGATTATCACGAGCAACGTTATAATAATGTCGACCCCTAGACAAGCACCATATGTGCCAACGACCTGGGCGTTAGGAGGTAGACCCAAAACCGGCGTTGATGTACCAGTAACAGCAGTCTTTCTCGCTCTGTTTATAATAGGCGCCGTGGTACATATGACAATCTTCCAAAAGAATAATAGACAGGGACATAAGTTCATCTTCAGCGTGCTCCTCTTCGGTGAGTCGACATCAAACTCACAACTTTGATTACGTTGAAGATATCACGAAGAATTGAAATCTGATATATGCTCTATACCTTATGACCTAACTCAAGTATTTCAACTAATTCATCTTCTAGGCTTCTGCATGGCCCGCATCACAACTACCACTCTCCGTATCGCCAGCACCTGTCTCCCACACAACATCCGCCTGGCAATCGCCGCCCAAATCCTCGTCGCAGCAGGCATCCTCCTCATCTTCATCATCAATCTAATCTTCACCCAGCGCATAATCCGCTCCCAGCACCCCCAAATCGGCTGGCACAGAGCTCTCACCGCCTTCTTCCTCGCCCTCTACGTCCTCATCGGTATCAACCTAGCCATCATAATCACAGTCACAGTCCAGAGCTTCTACACCCTCGACCGTAACATTCGCCGCATAGATAGGGACCTCCAACTCTACGTCTCGACCTTCTTCACCCTCGCCTCCTTCCTCCCGCTCCCGCTTCTCCTCATCTCCCACCTCCTCCCGCGCCGCTCCCCGATCGACAGTTTCGGCCACGGCACCCACGGCGCCAAAACCCTCATCCTCCTCGCCGGCACCCTCCTCGCCTGTCTCGGAGCCGCATACCGCTGCGGCACCGCCTATCTGGACCCCGTCCCCATGTCCCGCCCTCTACCCGACTACTTCCACAAAGCATGCTTCTATGTCTTCAACTTCGGTCTCGAGGTCCTGATCGTATTTCTCTACGCCTTCACGCGCATAGATAGACGCTTTTGGATCCCTAACGGCGCGAAAGGACCTGGTTCATATTCTTCTACGCAGGTGCCGGCAACGAAGAGGACGGTGGGTCAGGAGAAGGCCGATTCGATGTATGACGGTGACGGGCTGAGGGGTGAGGGGGATGAGGTATCCAGGCCTGCGATGCCGGATGTGGAACAGGCGAAGGAAAAACAGATGGATTTGGGCAGGGATTCGGGAGTGGGGAGTGGAAGGAGGACGTGGGAGGCCGAGGCGGAGGAGAGGGAAAGGGAGACGGTAAGATTGCCAGGGGTAGGTCAGGCGAAGTAATGGTGTATGCTTCTAGGTATAAAGGTAATTCGAGAGGTCTAGCGGACATATGAGCCGGGAGGAAATTTTACACATCCAAGAGACGCCATGACATTCATGCCGAGCATAATGAGTTAGGTCATTATAAAAGATAATTGAAATAAATCAAAATCTATGATCTTCTATCCCCGACTCAAATTTTTGACCCTGAAATCGACAGTTCCTAGAATTTACCAGTCAACCAATTATACAAAACTAGCAAGACGAACGCCCACGCCGCTACAACCGCACCCACAGCGCCCAACAGAAACTTCATCGCAGTCAGGGACACGACCTCGGGCCGCGCAACCCTCATCATAGTCTTCATCTCCCCCTCCAACCGCGCGGCCATCTTCTCCTTCGAGAACTCTGCCTTAACCCTCTCCCTCCCCTTCTCGCCCATCTGCTTCAACTTCTCCTCTCCCTTGAGAGCCATGCTCATAACTTCCGTCCACGCATCCACATCCCCGACATCCCGCAACCATCCCGTAACACCATCCAGCACCGTCTCCGTCGGGCCGCCTTCGTTCGCCGCTAGGACGGGCCTCCCAGCCACCATGGCTTCGAGGGGCACGATGCCAAAGTGCTCATTGCGGGGGGTGTAGACGAGCAAACTTGCGGAAGCGAGGAGGAGGGATTTGAAAGATGCGGGGATGGAGAGGAGGAAGAGGACGGAGATGTCGGAAGGGATGGAGAGGGCGGTTGGGATGGTTTTGCAGGTTGCGTGGGTGAGGTTGAGGGAGTCCGTGAGCGCCTCTAGGGAGGCGTGCACGATTATGTTTTCGGAGATGCGCTGGTCGTACCCGCCTGCTATGACTAGGCGCGTGGTTGCCCGCTCCGAGAGGGTCAGAGCGGCGTAGGCTTTTAGGGCTAGCTCGACGCCCTTTTTGGCTTCGAAGCGGTTGATGCTGAGGATAATTTTCTTGTTGGGCCAGAGGGGCTTCTCGTTTTCTGAGGTTTCTTTGGCGTCGACGGTTGTGTCGACGCAGGGGTAAACGACGCGAGGGGAGCGGTCCCGTAGCCTAGGGAACGCGGATGCGAAGACAGATTTGGTGAAGTTGCTGTTTACAACGATGGCATCGCTGCAACCGGTACTCCAACTCTCGAGCTTGTCAAATGGGCTGCGGTAGAGGCATTTGAGCCATCCTCCTTTTTGTGCGAGGAGTTTGTCGGGGAAGTGGCAGTAGAAGAGCACTCGGGGTTCGGGTTGTAGAAGCCTTAGGAGGGGTACACCGGCGCTCAATTGGTCGACAAAGAACGCATCAGGTTGTAGCTCCTTCAGTTCCGAAGATAATACACAGATTTGAAGCACAAGATGCACTTGTCTTATAATCGCGCAGAGGATAGCGAAGCGGCCGAGGATGGAGGGGGGTACGATAGTGTTACCACGGACGCGGACATCGAGGGTTCCTTATTAGACGAAAAGTCCTCTCAGTTACCTTGATCGATTATGAGTTTGGAATATTTATGTGTAAAAGTGTAAAGGGAGCCAACTTACCATCTCTTGCTTCATCGAAGCAGTGCTTGGGATCACAGTGGGATGTGAATATTGTGACCTTATGACCTGAGTTCTGTAAGCCAACTGCAGCGTCAATAACAAGCCGTTCTGCACCGCCGATACCCAGATCGGGGTGTAGAAAGACAATATTCTTCTTTCCCTTGGGAGCCATAGTTGTGCAATGGGATGTAAGTTGGTGACGGACTTTGTCGCGCTGATAACTTTATACTCCGTAGAACTAGGCAGCGGAAATGATCCGGGATGCCAAGACATTCATGTATGAGATACTCACGTGCAGGCAATTCAACAAGAAACCTTATGTTAGAGATTATTGTGAAAAGACGAGAAGGTCATCTCCCGTACAAATGAAAAGACCTTTAATGCATGGACTTCGAATGACGTGTTTGCTTAGTTGATAATGATAGTCCCCGTCACTACAACCCGTTCTACACTTCTGACATGACCCCAAGTACTACACGTTATCAACTATCATGGGTCAGGGCTATTCCCTCACTACGTTATCCGCTGGCTCAGCTGGGATCGATGTTCCTGAACTCGCGGATCTATCATATGAAAAGTCTCTGGGAAGTGCGCGGTTCATGAAGTGCATCCGCGCAAGACACAAGGATGGCGTCGTTGTCGCTAAGGTTGTTATGAAACCATATTCGAGTGTGAAACTAAATGAATACGTCAAGATCTTACTTTGTAAGTTCTTTCATTTCACAAGTATCAGATACATTTCAATATCTGATATATCGTACAGACGAGAGAAAAATATTAGCAGACATCCCGAACGCTTTACCGTATCACCGCATATTAGAGACTAGTACGACTGGTTTTCTCGTGCGGCAATATATACATAGTTCCCTTTATGATCGTATTAGGTTCGTCGGATCATTTGGCCTTCTCCTTTGTCCTTGAACTAAGCTAGTGATTATAGTACTCGACCTTTTTTAGAAGATATAGAAAAAAAGTGGCTTTCGTTTCAATTGTTGTGTGCTGTCCGGGACTGCCATGACCGGAACATTTTCCACGGTGATATCAAGACCGAAAATACCTTGGTCACTTCATGGAACTGGCTGTATCTATCTGATTTCTCATCATGTTTCAAGCCAACATACTTACCTGAGGATAATCCTGCAGACTTCTCCTTCTACTTCGATACATCCCAGCGGAGAACATGCTACCTTGCCCCCGAACGCTTTACAGACGCTGAAAACCAATCAGACGCTCGAGGTAAAGTCAACTGGGCCATGGATATATTCAGCGTTGGTTGCGTTATTGCTGAGTTATTCCTCGAAACCCCGATATTTACTTTAAGCCAACTTTTCAAGTATCGTAAGGGAGAATACGATCCAGAACATTCTCAATTACACAAGATCCATGACAAGGATATCCGTGAGTTGATACTGCACATGATACAGCTTGACCCGCAATCGCGTTATCAAGCGGAAGAGTACCTGAAATTCTGGAGAGGGAAGACCTTCCCGGATTACTTCTACAGCTTTCTCCACCAGTATATGTTCGCCATTACGGACCTAACATCAGGACAAAAGGAGATCACCGCAGGTGTAGAGAATCTCGGTGAGGCTGATGATCGAATTGACAAGATATACTTCGACTTCGACAAGATAGCCTATTTCTTAGGCTATGAGGGCAATAAAAACGAAATTGAGGGTGGAACTAAGGGCAGAAAAGCATGGGAAGACTTCTTCCCTCTCGATATTGATATCCCGAACAATAGACACACTGCAACATCTGAAGTCAGTCGGGCCGTTGACGACGGAACTCTCCTGTTTTTGTCAGTCATTGTGTCTTCAATAAGGAGTACAGCACGAGCAACAGCACGTCTGCGAGCATGCGAACTTTTACTAGCATTTGCAGAAAGATGTACAGATGAAGCAAAACTTGACCGCATACTACCGTACGTAATGGCTCTCCTAAATGATAAATCAGAGATGGTTCAAGTAGCGGCAATACGCTCGCTTACCCAAATTGTAAGTTTTTAAGTATATCTCAGATCATTCTTCATGCTCATCTTTACAGTTGGCACTTGTCTCTGTCGTCTCACCAATAAATGCATATGTATTTCCAGAGTACGTCCTACCACGCTTAGCACCATTTGTTCCTGGGCAGTCATCGAGACCGAGTGCACTCCTCCGAGCAACATATGCTTCATGTCTAGCTTCACTCGCAGATACTGCATCCAGGTTCCTCGATATGATGCAAGCTCTGAGGGCTGGCGGTTCCTTGCCTACAACCGACCCGGAAACGGAAGAGGGACCCAATTCTATCTCCATGTACCACACCCTTTTCGATACCACGCGTGAGGATATCATTCGTCAGTTCGAGACTCAAACGAAAGCATTTCTTACAGATACCGATTCAGCTGTAAAGCGAGCTTTCTTGGGGTCCGTTGCCAGGCTTTGCGTATTTTTTGGGAGTGTAAAAGCTAGTGACGTGATCATTAGCCATTTAAACACTTATCTCAATGATAGAGACTGGATGCTGAAATGTGCATTTTTCGAGACGATTGTGGGTGTAGCTACCTTCATTGGTGGGCCTAGTCTGGAAGAGTTCATTCTACCGCTCATGGTTCAGGCACTTACTGATCCAGAAGAATTTGTAGTCGAACGAGTCCTACGCTCTTTCGCTTCTATCGCTCATCTTGGTTTGTTTCAGCGGTCTAAAATTTGGGAACTAGTGGATATTGTTGGACGCTTCACTATGCATCCCAATATTTGGATCAGAGAAGCCGCGGCCCAGTTTATTTCTTCAAGTACGAAGTACCTCTCACTAGCTGATATACACAGTATCATCATTCCCTTGATAAATCCTTACCTTAAGGTTCTACCTTCTGAGATGTCGGAGCTTAAGATTCTTGATTCCCTTAAGAAATCTATACCGAGGACAGTATTGGATCTGGCTGCAACATGGGCAATGAAAGCTGAAAGAGGCTTATTTTGGAAACCAGCTCAGAACAAAAGAGCCTTCTCCTTTGGATCTACAGATGACTCTGTCAGGATAATATCTGCGAAGGATCTTGGACCGAAAGCCATGAGTAAAATACCGAAGAATGAGGAGGATGAACAATGGCTATCTCGCTTACGTCATGTAGGGATGACCGCTGAAGATGAGTTGAAATTAGTCGCTCTGAGAGAATATATCTGGCGTGCTGCTCATCGAGGATGGAAGAACGAGACTGAATCGGCGCCATCGAAGTTCAACGTTATACTGCCGCTTACGGAACTTGGAGTCATGCCACAAACTGTCATGTTTGAAACTAAAGGTCTTGATATAGAAGGGTCTCCCAAGTTCGAATCTGAGAAACCAAAGGAAGACGAGACAAGGCCCCAAGGTATCCGCACAATTTCGGATGCACTACTCGATGCTTCTACGACGTTAGATGACCCCATATCCCGTCGGAAACGGTCCCACGTCAACTCTCATCTTGACCGCATAGCAGCAAGGGACGGGCCCAGCGATAGTAGGCGCACATCGGTCTCCAACCCACCATCTCCATCACCTGGGGCGAAAGACGGCCCCGTGTCGCCAACGTCAGACCCGGATGCCCAGCATAAAGGCCTCCACGCGCTAAAGACAAGATCAAAGTCGGTTCAAAACAGCGAGGTCACATCCCCAGTAGATCCTGCTGGAGACAGCAGACTTACTTTACCCACTCAGGCTATTCAACGTAAAGGAAGCGCACTTAACCTATTGAATCGTGGAGAGAATAAGACGGGAGCAGCAACTAGTACGACATCCACAAACGCCTTCGGTCAACTTGACCACATACCTATAGAACACTTAATGAGCAGAAGGCAATCCTCACCATTGGCTTTAGCGCAAGAGCAGCGCCGTAGCAACCCTACAAACATCAAGTACAGAGCAGCGCACTCATACAAGGGCAATGACCCGAGCATCCTTCAACTACTTGATTCACTGTATCTTGAAAATTACCCCGGCGATTATATAGATTTTGGCCCTCTAGTGCACAATGTTAACCGACGACAACCGATTAAAAGACCTAGCGGACAGACACTGTCAACAGGGTGGAAACCAGAGGGGGTGTTGGTAGCTATGCTTGGTGAACACAGCAGTGGCATCACACGCGTGGTCATCTCACCAGACCATACCTTCTTCATTACCGGTTCGGACGATGGTTTTGTCAAAGTTTGGGATGCTAGCAGACTTGAACGAAACATATCACACCGTTCTCGCCAAACCTTCAGACACGCACCAGGAACCTCCATATCTAGTCTCAACTTTGTCGAAAATACTCATTGTTTTATCAGTACAGCTACCGACGGTAGCATCAACGTCGTGAAGGTTGATTGCACCGATGAGCAAGGCGGACCCCGCTATGGTAAGCTCCGCGTTCTCCGCGAATACCATCTCTCTGAGGGTGAATACGCAACATGGACCGAACACTTCAAGCATGAGAATCAGTCCGTTCTTTTGGTTGCCACCAACACCTCTCGCATTCTTGCCCTCGAGATCCGCACCATGTCAGAACTATACACCCTCCACAACCCCGTGCACCATGGCGTGCCGACCGCCTTCGCTGTCGACCGCAAACACCACTGGCTTCTACTCGGCACCTCTCACGGCGTCCTCGATCTCTGGGATCTTCGCTTTAAGCTGCGACTCAAGGGTTGGGTGTTCCCTGGCGCGAGTCCGATCCACCGTGTCACGTTGCAAGGCGCCGCGCGCGGTTCTAAACGAGCTAGAGTCTGCATCGCTGGCGGAACAGCGCAAGGCGAGGTCACCGTATGGGACATGGAAAAGGTACTCTGTCGCGAGGTCTACCGCACCGGCAATAGCAAAGAAAGTCCTTCATCTGCTTACAGTCTATTGGACGTCGATGAAGAGCGCGCAGGCGGTATGCTCGGCCGTTTTGCCATGACGCTCGAAAGTAGCAGTGGTATTGGCGCAGGCGTGGATAGGGGTGTTCGCGCTGTGGCTGTGGGCACCCACATTCCAGACGACGGCGGCGAGCCAAGACACCAATTCGTCCTCTCAGCCGGTCCAGATTGGAAAGTCAGGTTCTGGGATGCGAGTAAGCCGGAGAACTGCACGGTGGTAAGCGGGCTGGAGTTCGAGGAGCCGAAACCGACGTACACGGTCAGTCATCCGGGACCGGAAACGGTGCTGGTAAGTGAGAAGCCGGGCCAGATGGAGGGAAGTAAGCCCGTTGGCGGAAGGACGAGCAATACGGGAGTAAAGAGGGCGGGGAACAAACCGAGTCGGAGCAGCGTTATCAGTTTGCAGCAGCAGCAATTGCTGAAGAGTCACTTGGATGTCGTTACGGACGTGGCATTATTGGAGTGGCCGTATGGAATGGTCATTTCGGTGGATAGGTCGGGGGTTATTTATGCGTTCTCGTGAGTGTGGGAGGAGTACAGTTCATAGAATTTGTATAATGGATTTTCTTGATAGTCTAATGATACGAGAGATGTGTCTTCATCAAACCTATGACTAGGCGGAGCAAGTAGTCTTATACACGGCCTATTCATCAATGCAATATTAGACATCCTCATCCCGTTTCTGATTGTTCATGAATTATCAACGAAATGGGAGGAGGTTAAGATCTCAAGAGAATCTTATCTTATCTCGAATTATAGGGGGATTACGGAACGGAGTTACGGGGGTTTAGAAGCCCACCCAAATCACTTCTCTTCCTTCCACTTACATTCAATGCGCTAGTGAAAATATCTCACCTCACAGAAAATCAGTATGATATGAGCAGAGATAGATCACGGAGCTTCTGCGCTCACCACTCCCTTCGCAGGATTTCGTGATCCGTAATTGTGTAACTAACTCTCATCCACTCAGGATCTCCAACTTGATAGTAGAGGACCAGTGACCTATCAACACACCAAGATGCCTCGATTCTCCTACCGCAGTCTAGCATACACATTATCAACAGTCACAATCGCAGTACTAGCCGCATACTTTCACCATCCCACTAACCCAGTCTACTGCTACGACTCTATAAAGACGCTCAACAAGACCGTCCCAAGCGCCCAATGTTTCGAAGTCTCGCCCTCGGGCACGTTCACTCGTGTCTGGAGCTCCAATCTATGGCGTACTGCACGAAGTGGTCATGTTATCCCGGGTCTCTGGGACGGACACGGGCATATCATGCAGTATGGCGAGTTGCTGCACTCGGTCGACATCTTCGGCTCCCAGTCGATGGAAGAGGTGTTGGAGCGGGTGCGGACCTATGCGAACGAGAATCCTCATGCGGGGACTGAGGAGGAGTGGCTTAGAGGCGTGGGATGGGATCAGGCTGCTTTTGGGGGACAGATGCCTATAGCTGTATGTTTCTATGTCAATTATATCTTAGGTGTAAGAGTTCAGCTTGATAACATAGTATAGGATGATCTCGCTTCTATCTCTGAGCTGCGAGGTAAATACATCATGCTCGACCGCGTTGATGTACACTGTATATGGGTCTCGCAAGCGGTCCTCAATCTTCTTCCCCACCCCGTGAAGGATGTGCCTGGAGGAGAGATCATCGGCGAAGGCGTCTTCTGCGACAATGCCATGGATCTGGTCTTGAAGTTCTGGCCCAAGCCCGGTTACGATAGCAGGGTGAAGATGCTCAGGAGCGCGATGAGAGCGCTGAACAAAGTCGGGCTGGTGGGAGTCCACGATGCTGGGATCACCGACCCTACGTTTCGCCTCTATGAGGATAGAGTGAGCACCGTCGGCTGGACGCTAAGGGTCTATGCGATGCTGGAGTGCGAGAAACGGAATACATTCTGCCACCCGGAGCTGAAGAGAGTTGACGACAACGATATGTTCCGTGTTCGGAGCGTAAAGCTATTCGCTGGTGAATATCCTCATGTTGATCCCTTAAATCCGAGCTATCTACTAACGAGATGCCAGACGGTGCTTTAGGTAGCTGGGGCAGCGCGCTCATAGACCCCTATTCCGACCGCCCGGATACCACAGGCTCCCTTCTCGTCAACGACTCAACCATGGAATCAGTCGCCGTGGCGTGGGCAGAGGCGGGATACCAAGTCAACATCCACGCCATCGGCGACCTCGCCAACCGCGTCGCAATCAATGCCGTGGTGGCCGCGCTCAGAAAGCTCTGCCCGACCGAATCTCTCTGGCACTGCCAGCACTTCCGACGCTTCCGCATCGAGCACGCGCAGATACTCCACCCCGAGGAACAAGCACGGATGCACGCCATCGGAATCATACCGTCCATTCAGCCCACACACGCCACATCGGATATGTACTATGCGGCCGATCGTCTAGGCGAAGAACGGACTGCCGAAGAAGCGTATAGGATGCGCTCACTCCTTCCCCTCTCCCCAGTCCTCGGCAGTGACTTCCCGGTTGAACCTCCGAGTCCCTTTGCGGGTATCTATGCGGCTGTTACGCGCCGTGATCCCAAGACCGGGAAAGGGAGAGACGGAGGCCATAAGGGGTGGCATCTTAGCGAGACTTTGACTTTAGAACAGGCGCTCCGTGGCTTTACAACTGCACCGGCGAGAGCGGCGTTTTGGGAAGGGAAAGCAGGAGTGATCAGGGAAGGTGCGTTTGCTGATTGGGTGGTGTTGGATAAGAAGATCGATGATATGGATATCGAGGAATTCCGTGATTTGAGAGTGAAGGAGACGTGGGTTGCGGGGAAGAGAGTATATGCACGAGATGAGGATTGAACAGGTCCACAAAGACAAGGGGGTATAAAAGTTACACTGAATTGAGGGCGACCCGACAAAAGTCAGGACAATCGCAAGCTTAACTTTCGACGCTAGGTCGACAGTACGTTCGTCGATAGAAGCGTCTACAAGACAGGATTAGTAATAGCTATTACCCCTTAAGATAATCAGGAACGTTGTAGATAAGCCGATATTATACGACTCATAAATAGATCGAAGGTATTATCCCACCCGTCTACCCAAGATTAAACTCTCCCGCAGCACCCATATGTTCCTTCATCTTCGCTCTCATCCTCCTAATCGCATCTCCAACATCCGTCGTAGCAGGAACATCCAAATCCGCAGCACCACCACTCACACCTCCTTCCCTCTTCCTCTTCCCGCTCTCCCTCGCAGCAGCACTCTTCCGCTCAGCCTTCGTTTTCCCCACATCCTCATTCCCAGGCCTCATCCCAGGCACCCTGATACTCCCCGGTTTATCCCTCAACCCGAACGTCTTAGCCCAGTGACCCAAATGCAGGGTTTTGATATTGAACATATGCCGCTCGGCGGCAACATGAGTCGCATAGGCCCTGATATGACTCTGATAGGCCCTCCGCGCCATCTCTAGATACTTCGGACTCTCGAGGGTCCAGCGCTCGACGTCGAGCTGAAATGCCGTCGCGCGGTCCTGCCATCCCTTGATCGTGGCGCCCTGTCCTGCTCCGGTCCCGAAGCCCTTCTTCAGGATTTCATCTGCGTCGTGCCGGATAAGCCCCTTTCCGCCATCGTGCCGTCCTTCCTTCAAGATGCTGACGTACCCCTCTTCATCCCCAGGTTGGAGGAAGATTAAGGCCCGGCCATCGCGCCCGGCTCGTGCTGTGCGACCGATGCGGTGCAAGTGGTCTTCCTTGCTGAATGGGGGGTCGTATTCGATGACGAAGTCGACGTTGGGTAAATCGAGACCGCGGGAGGCGACATCGGTGCAGACTAGTAGGGCAGGAGTCTTGAAATTCGTGAAAGCCGCAAGGGTTGAGGTGCGAGTTGCTTGAGGGAGGGAACCATGGAGTCTGAACACAGTGACTGGGTTTTGCGGGGTGGAGATTAAGGTTGCTAGGGATTGGGTGGTGTTGGTGGTTGTGTCCTTTGTAGAGGCAGGTTTTGCTTGTACTTTTTGTATCGATTTCTGCTCGGTAGATGGTTCCTCTTTTCCGGTTAGTTTCAATTTTTGTTCGACTGATTCCTCCTTTTGAACTACGGGATCTTTTTCATGTGCTTTCAAACCACGGCTAAGAACCTCGTAGTGAAAATCGACGGAATCTGCACACGATAAGAATAGTATAGACTTCATAACTGAACCTTTTCGTGCAAACGTTCGTTTCAGGAGGCCAACCAAGGTAACTAATCGCTGCTTTGCAGGTACAATAGCATATGATTGTTTCAACTGGGCCGGGGCTGAGAAAACCTTTTCCTTCTCCTCACCATCCTCTTCTCCCTCAGTCCGATCTTTAGGATCAACATGAAAATGGACTGCATCTTTAAGACTGATTTCCCCTAATCGCTGCACATCCATCTTCATAGTTGCGGAGCACAGCACCGTAGTTCTTCTACTAGGTAGTCCGGGGATCTTGCTGCTATTCTTTTGCACTTTCATTCGAAGATTAAGGTTGCTTACAATCTTTTGAATTTCCTGTTCAAATCCAAGTTCCATGAGACGATCGCCCTCGTCGAGAATTAGCCAACGTACATTACTAACATCCAATGCTTCAGTATTGCTGAGATGGTCTGCTAGACGTCCAGGGGTCGCTACAAGTATATTCAACCCCTTTCTTAGCCGCGCCTTTTCCGACTTCTTCTTCTCTCCACCCAAAACAGTCCCGGCAACGATCCAGTGGGCGCATCTGAGAAGATTTTCAAGAACTACAGATATCTGCTTGCTGAGTTCGCGCGTCGGGGCCAGTATGATTGCAAATAGGCCCGAGTGACGATCCACAGCATAGGGCTCATCTTTGTCACTTGCACTCTTGATCCTCGCTGATAAGTCCATGAGCCTCTGAACGAGTGGTAAGAGATACGCCAATGTTTTCCCAGAACCAGTCTCCGCCTGCATGAAAGCGTCGGAATCCGATTTGAGCAAGTGGGTTACGGCAGCCTTCTGAATACCGGTGGGAGCTTTCAAGTCCATTTTCTTCATGAGGTGGCTAGCGAGGACTGGAGACAATCCTAAAGACGTAAATGTTTCCAGCTCACCAGACAAAGGCGCATTCGTCGGCTGCACAGGATCACCATCTTCAGGTTCCACTTCTCGCTGTACGGTAGACTGCGGGTTGTAGGTAAACAGAGACGATATGATCTGTTTTGGGGGACCCTTAGGAGGTACTCTGGATCTGGTTGTAGAATCCCCATTGTATTCCAACCTCGCTCGTTTGGCGCCTCTCGCAGCTCCTTCTCTTTCTATATTAATATGGTTCGGATTGTTTTCGTCTTGCTTAGATCGCCGAGGAAGAGGTACTCCTAAGACCTTCGACTGCCTGTGTAGCGCTGCTCTTTTAGCTGACAGTCTATCTTTCCAATGTCCTCCCTTGAAAGAGGGTAAAGGAGCCGCCAGACCTTCTCCAACAGAAAAGTTAAGTAGCATGCCATCATCGGCCATTTTGGCGTGAAAAGCAATCTTACAGTGTTGTGTACAAAATGCTTCAGGATGTAAGCCAAGATTTCAAGGTCCCAGATTTTTTGGAGGCACAAAGGCGGAGTTCTGCGGCAGAATTATTTCGTCGGGTCTTCATTCTACGCAGCAGATATCATCCCAACTTCCTCACTACAACTTTACCAGCCCACCGCGCCTCAACATGGAGACTATACCGCTCAGAAGTCGCATGGAAGCATCTTTTACATCTTTCATTACATAACCCCACTCTATAATCTTTCGATTCAACCCCATCTTCAAATAACTGCAGTCGAGGGCATGGCTCGCAAGCTCCGACTATTCTCGGGTAAACAATTTCTCACTACATATCTCATCGTCACGTATTAACCCCAATCGCACAGTCGCATCGAGACGTCTATTCTCCACATCGTCCACCGCACACAGTATGGCCTCCCCATTCAAGATCTTCCGCGACGTTGCTCCCCTCCGCAGCTACCGACACGCACAACTCCTCGCCAACCGCACCGTCGGGCTCGTCCCAACGATGGGCGCTCTGCACGACGGCCACCTCTCCCTCGCCCGCCAAGCGGCATACGAGAACGACGAAGTCGTTGTCAGCATCTACGTGAACCCGACCCAGTTCGGCGTCAATGAGGACCTGGATGCCTACCCCCGAACCTGGGACACGGACATCGGGATGCTGAAAGCGCTGAACGCGGA
This sequence comes from Patellaria atrata CBS 101060, assembly GCA_010093705.1. NCBI lineage: Eukaryota > Fungi > Ascomycota > Dothideomycetes > Patellariales > Patellariaceae > Patellaria > Patellaria atrata. The sequence goes on from MU006096.1 coordinate 1,224,653, forward strand.
GCTCCGCAAAGACGGCGCGAGGGGCCAGATCAAAGCGATATTCGCGCCGACGACAAAGGTCATGTATCCGACCCTGCCGCCGAGCTCCGAGATAGCGGGTGACGGCTCCTTCGTGGTGATCACGCCGATCGGGAATATCCTCGAGGGCGCGTCGAGACCGGTCTTCTTCCGCGGCGTGGCGACCGTTTGCATGAAACTGTTTAACGTCATTCGGCCCGATACGGCGTATTTCGGCCAGAAGGATGTCCAGCAGACGGTCGTGATCAAGCGGATGGTGAAGGATTTTCACCTGGGCGTCGACATTCGTATTGGGCCAACGAGGAGGGAGCAGGATGGTTTGGCTATGAGCTCTAGGAATGTCTACTTGGGGACGAGGAGACGAGCCGTCGCTCCTATTCTATCCCAGGCCTTGCGGAAAGCGGAAGAGCAGTACGCTCAGGGTAAGAAGTTGAGAGCGGATGTTTTGTGGCATGCGAACGAATCCATGGATCGCAAAGCCGGGGAGCAGGACGAGCTCCCTCCGGCGCAAAGAGCTAGGTTCTTCGTCGATTATATCTCTTTGGCTGATCCGGAGACGATGGAAGAGGTGGATGAGGTAGATGAAGCCAAAGGCGCGATCCTGAGCGGAGCGATCAAAATGCAACCGGTGGAGGAACCGCAAGAGGGGGAGGATTGCGGCCTTGGTGGTGGACAGGGGACGGTTAGACTTATTGATAATATCATATTAAGTCCTACGCGGTAGTCGTCTATTTAGAAATTTGTTTCAATATATGCACGGTAAATATCTGACATTTCGCTTCTATCTTCGTTCACGTTGCTGTCCTATGTTTTACCTACCAATCCTCAACTACCATTTCAAACTAGGAAATAACCGAATCTCCGTTAAGATATCATGTACGGTCAATGAAACGGTGTGAACGTGTCAGATGGTGAGGAGTGGACTGTGAGGGAAGTGAAAGGCACAGCGGCAGCACAACCGGGGTACGGGATGCGGTAGCTGTACAAGAGTTGGTAGCTATAAAGTAAGAGTGAACTGTACAGGAGCCTGTAGTTATGTGGAATTTAGTAGCTGTACATGAATGGTAGCTGTACAGGCAGAAGTGAACTGTCAAGAGTCGGTAGCTGTACAGCGGGAGTGAACTGTGCAACGGGAGTGAGCTGTACAGCAGAGGTGGACTGTACAGCAGGAGTGAACGGTACTGGCCGCGTCTACCTTCATAGGAAGATCAAACTGTACGTGACATGGCGATATCATTCTTCTTCCACCCACTAATCACTAGACACTACTCCGGCTTGAACAAAAAACAATCTATAACATACTCACTCCTCAAGAAGAGAAACGCCCACCCCACCCATTCTACCCACCTCCCTCTATCCCTGCACAATGAAAGGTTTCTCCTTAGGAAACTTACTCACCGTCTCCGGGCTCAAGTTCAATGTATCGATGACGACCTGAGGCGGCGTAAGACCCAACCACTGACCAAGCGAGATATCTACCCAAACATCAGTATCCCAAACAGTCCAAACCGACATCGAAAGGGGATAAGATAGGTAAAGACATACCGGAGAACCTGTCCGCCTGCAACACCTCCAAAAAAACCAGATCCTCGTCCCCAACATTCTCGATGTAGTGGCTGTTGCTCTGGGGGAAATATCCCACATCGCCCGGGAGATAGTCGAACGTCGTTGCGGTCCTGGGCGGCGTGAAGAGCGTCGCCCTGCCTTTGCCGCTCAGGAAGAACGTCCACTCGTCCGAAGCGGGGTGCCAGTGAATCTCGCGCATGGCGCCGGGATGCACGGTCACCAGCGCGGCCGCGAAGTTCGACGCGATGGGGAACGTAACCGGATCGACGATCTTGATACTGCCGCCTTCGACACGGTGGGCGGGCTGCTCGGACCAGTGGAACGAATAGCTGTCCCTCGGCGTGATCGGGCCGGTGGAGGAAGTGACGTTCTGCTCGCTGATGTTGTGGGGAGCGGGCGTGCCGGGGAAGATGAAAAGTTCGCCGGCGGGGATGTCTTGGAAGGCGGAGATGTCGACGGAGAGGTCCTTGGCGAGGACTTCGCGAGGGTGGTGCGCCATGATTTCCGTGATGAGGAAAGTGTTGTCTTCGGAGAAGTCGCCGTCGTCGAAGACGAGCATGAATTCGGCGCCGCCGTCGAGGGCTTGGATCGAGTGCGGGACGCCGGGTGGGAAGAACCAGACGTCACCTTTGCTCACGTCGTCGATGAAGCTCTCGCCTTCTTCGTTAATCGCCTGAGAGGATAATCAGTAAACAGTTTTCATGTTGACTGGGCATTAAAGTCAACTGACAGCAATTCTCACGGTCCCATTCAGCATAAGCGCCCACTCTCCCGCAACATGCCAATGCAGCTCACGGTAAGCACCAGGCTCGAGTCTCATATCCACACCCGCCATTGCCTTAGCATCCGGCATGACTTGACTGAATTCGAAATTCCGTGAGCTCGTATCCCGCAATTCTGATCAGTGATGTTGCTTACGTATTTTCCTGTCGAGACCATCCTGCGCGGTCAATACCAGCCTTCACGTGAGAGAGCCCCATGGGCCATTGAGCGTTGATGGTCTGGCCGTGATCCGTACCAGGTGGAGCAAGTTTATCAGGGTTGAGTCTACTATATTCAGGAGTTTGAGGACCCGGATCGGTTCCTCCCCTACTTCCACGGATAGGTTGAGGATTCTCAATATCCTCAAAGTTCAAATACTGTCCGATATTGGCATCCGCGGTTTGCCCAGGTGCAAACTCAAACTCAATATCATCGGTATCTTCGTTAGTTAGGGTATTTGTTGGGTTATATCCGACGAGAGCAGTGGACCCTCTGAAGGGAGGGTTGTCACCATCTTGCCTACGTTCCGGAGATGTTCTTGTGGGAGCACCATGGACAAAAGTGGAAGAGACAATCACGCCCAATGCGAAAATCTTAAGCAACATTTTCACAAGAATCGTATTCCAAGGCAAATGCAGAGAAGACTAGAGAATTGATAGGCAAGAGATTGAGACTGAAGAGATCTCGAAAGACTATAAGTATTATAATGGAACGATTACTTAATCAGGTATATATGGTATTTATTTTGAGGCGTTTTGACAGTCGTCCCTGTGACCATCTAATGTTGACGAAGCTTTCCGAGGATCCCCAGATAGAAAGACCATGCCGGTGATGTCTTCATTTTGCTGACGGCATAGTATGGTTCTGGAAAATGACCCTTGCACGGGTCGTCCCGCATTCAAGCTTACCCTACCTAGTCTAGCGGTCTGATACTACATGTACAAGCACAGATACCTTACATACGTTCCAAAAATTGTACACTGAGTAGTGAGACAAGGCATGGGGTGAGACTAAGGAAGACGCACGTATGATAGGATACGATGATTTGCTACCGTCTGAACTTAGGGATTATCCTTTCAAATGTAATACATGCCACTCATCACACAAAGCCGTGACTGGATGGCATAACGAAGCCGCCAAAGCCGTCCAACTCGCATGGTCAGACTTCAAAACGGACCTAAACTAGTCGAAAAGTCCTCTTAGCTCTGACGTGGAGGCGATACTGAGATCTGAGTTGCATGTGGCGCTTTAATAGATCCATAGGGCTGTATTACTCGTGAAATTGCCAGATGGGAGTGACCTTAGGTGGTGAACAACGTTACGGTGTGAATGTATGAAGCAAAGGCCCATGCAAACCAAAACCGGGAATAAGACCAGTTACTCACTCTTGCTCATCTGGCTACATCAATTGAAAGAACAACCCGAACCAGGCATCAATCCGATCCTAGAATGACATACTTAATGCCAGATACAGTATGTATGTAGGCTTGTAAAGATGTTGACGGTAAGGATTTGATGTGAGCTATTACACAAATCTGTTTCCTGATTCTGTGCCTTCACAGGGGACCCGATCTCTCTACGCGTTCATGATGTCGCATTAATCTTGAGATCAGGCAGTGGGGGAGAGCAGGAAGAGGGGCACGACCGGGTTCCGAGACCGGGGTGTAGAACTATCCTCCGTCCATGATCTTTATTGAAGTCAGTATGACAGAAGCCGGAAGAGTGCTGACGGATGTCATTATTCTCGCCTTGAAAGTTTTCAGCATCAGTGCATCATGGGATAATGCTGACTGTTCGTTCAATCGGTAGTTGCTGGGTCAAAATAAGCGTTCTCAAGCCTTCCGATCTCTTGGCTTTCTAGCCATTTTCCGTGCTTGCGTGGAATATTTCCGCCACTCCTCATCCCCTGCATGCTATCTACTTCCGCAACTCAGTATAATCCTATCCAATAGTTTGTTAAACCTCACGTAGACGCCGGCGAACTTCAGGGGATATACAACCTTGTAGCGTTGTTGAACGGTCCCATGCTGCCATTGAATTCCTCCGCTTTAGAAGAATAACGATAGTTCTAGAGCGGCAATATTGATCCTTAGAGACGAGCCTTGGTCTGAATGCCCTTGCCTCGTCGCTTTCTGGAGGTCACGGACTCGATAGGCCGACGTTCGGAGCCCTGTTCAAAGAGCTGCTTGCTAACGAGCTCCACTAAAGAAAATACTCTTGTTCGTACGGTAGAACCGTCGCGTCGGTTTTTCCTACAGCGTGGATCATTAGTATTTTCTGCAAGTGACTAGAAACCGCATGACCATTCCGCAGAATGGTGTGCCAACCTACCCTTCTCTCCTTGACTGGCTAATCATCTCAGCGAAATCCCAAAGTTTACCTCGGGGTAATATGTGCGAAGTGGTGGAATCTCGTTCAGGCATCCACTCTTCTGCGAGTTTGAGTCGCGAGGCGACGCGAGCATCTCTGCTTTTGGCAACTATGATGATGCCCTCTTCTTCGAATCGCAGATAGGCGTTCTTGAGTGTCTCCTTATTCACGGCCTCAAAGTAAGACAAATCGCCTTGATGGTATAAGGTTTTGCCCAACTTGTAAGCAAGTGATTAGCTACCAAGTTCTACAAATGCTTACAAGCAAAAGGAGGTAAGAAAGCAGTGTGGAAAGGGAAGTACTCACCAATTGGGCCAGGTCTTGGACTTGCTTAACATCCAGCCATACCTCACCATTTTGACCCGGTGGAGTCAACATGAATAGTGAGATGGCACCAAGCCAACTGGCTTCAATGAACGGCCAAATCAAAAAGCAGTAGAAGTCGTAATTTTCTCGGCCACTGCTCCTTTCAGTATTACTAAGTCCGATGGATTTAATCTGGTCAGCGCTAGAGTTGCGTATCACGCTTATGACACCTTCAGCCTCAAGACCGCGCAAAGTTTTGTCCAGATTAGCGGTAAGACCTTCGGAAGGGAAGATGAATTCGCCGCGGAACAGCTATCAGGATATTAGTATTAACTGAGACAGCGGAACAATGGTCAACTGGCCTGAGATAAAAAGTAGACTTGGTCGTATAGTTCCGTGTATGAGATTCGCTGAAATTCTGGCCCACCGCCCTGCTTAACTTTCGTATACATACCGGCGGAAACTAGAGCCTGAAGGATGAAAAGATGTATGGTCATGTTCCGATAGAAAGAGAGCTGGAATCTGCACGTGCATCAGCCACCACACAGTCATATTTAGTGAACAGAGTAATAAGGCAAGGTTGGAAATACCTATCAACTGCGAAATATGTTTCCTCGGGAAGGCCTTCCACCAAGCCGACTAACTTAGGCCCAAGGACTTCTAAACCTCGCTCGACAACAGTTGCGGTTGGAAGGCCAGCAAAGTGAGCTACTCTCCCTCCTTGATCCTGAACGCGATCACGGAGCCAATCCACTCTCCGGATGAGTTCAGACTTGCCGACGCCACGGCCTCTGAGTGTGAGGAGAACGGTGCCAATAAGAGCGGTTGGCATAATAACCGATACAGTATTGATATCTGAAAGAACCTTGTAGCCCATGGTTCTAAGTAACCTCACCTTTTTCTCGTTAAAAGATTCTTTCGGTTGCAATTGTGTGGGCAATTGGTTGGTCCTTTCTTGCTGTTTCTGTATAAAACCTCGAAGACTCCAAGGTTCATGGAATCGAACATCGACTCGTCCTAGCTTGAGTGATAATACCGATGATGCAGAAAGAAAGTCACGGAGGTTCTCCTTTTGTTTCGGCTGGCCAAGTAATTCGCTAATGTAGGAGTCTACCTCAATGACCTTGTCGTATTGAGTGCTCACAGGACAGATAATTGCATCTTTGACTCGTCCACTCAATACACCATCAAGAAGGAAGCTCAAGATACCAAACTTTGGAGGCAAGAGCTTTCCAGTCCTTGAGCGTCCGCCCTCTATAAAACATTCGAAGTTGAACCCATTCTGTAGCAAAGTGTCAATGTACGCCTGCACCAAGGTAGTGTACAATTGGTCATCCCCGAAGCTTCTTCGTATCCACATGGCGCCAGCGTGTTGGAGAGCAGCTCCTACAACAGGAAAGTTAAGATTGTCACCTGCAACGACAGTAGGTAGAGCAAGACCAAGACGGTAGCAAATGAGTTGAAGCGACACATAATCAATATGAGATCTGTGGCATGGAAGAAAGATGATAGACTGTTTATTCTTTTCAGCTTGTTCAGCAACAGTCCGCAATCGAAGCACTTCTTCGCTTGAGACATGAATGCCCTGATGATATGCCCTTGTGAGCAATTGTGTGGCCACGTAGTAAAACCCTCTAATGAAGCGTTTACTCTCCATCTTACATATCATATCGTCTGTCATCTTTTCCGCCACCTCCTGTAAGTTCTTTTCGATTTCAGCTGATCTCCTTGCTGTTTTGGACGCATAACTCATATCTTCCTTGTTTATGATCCCTTGGTCTACCTCCACTTCCACACGTTTCGATGCAAGTTGTTTTATTTTTTCCTGAAGAAGTGGTGTGGACATCACAGCAGACTTCATATTATCCGAAAATCCCGAGTAAAATATAGGCTGGCCCACAATTCTGTCGTAACTTCGCCATCCCGTCCCGCTGACATGTAGACTGACCTCGCGCAGAAAGTCGAGAGGTGATTCACGAAAGCGAGCCATCTGCTCGACGAGATTTCGCTCTTGGGCTCCATTCTGATCTAGAGCTATCTCGGTATAACCAGCTGGATGAATTGTGACCTGGTCCCCTAGAATGGAGATGTCTGGAGCCGGTGGTGGAGATTTCGAGGATGCCATGGGTACGGTATTATCAGGAAATGTTTGGGGAATCAAGGTACGCGGAGTTGCGTCATAGCGGTCAAGATCTTTAATCAGATTCCCTCACGAACAGATAGGAGCAGGTTAAAGCTCATGGGGGACTAGAAACGTACTGGGGGATTAGGAGTTGGAGGAATTGATTTATTCAAGTTGAAGATCAGAATGGGAGAAAGACCGTGTCTGTGTTCCCTGCCGAGGTCAATCTGGTCTCCGATTCTGTCGGGTAGGATGACGGGATGCACCAACGGAGGTCCCCTGCGCGCCACTACGAAATCTGGGGATCCTAAAATTAGCGAGTTTGGAATCCTGAATAATGTATAAAAAGTGTGTCAAAATAAGGTAATAGCTCACCCCCCCCCCCCCCCCCCCCATCTCTCTTCCCAAAACACGTTCCTTCTACCTCCAGGTTATGAACAAACAAACAGTGACTTCTTTCCATATCCCAGAGACCCGTGGCCTGGTGGTGGGAAGCCCCCACCACACCGATCAGGCCAAAACCAACCGGTCCAGAGGTTGCACCTTAGAGGGGGGGTAATGCCCTCAAAGCAGAAGTACTACAGCGCTCCATGGGTCTCGAGCCGTGGGGAGCGGGTAGGAACTGGTTTGCTTTTCTTTTCCTTTTCAGTTTATTTTTTTATTTTTTTATTTATTCTTTAGGGACTTTTTAGACAGGGCTGTCAAAATAACAGCTCCCTATATGGGTTAACAATATCAATGCTCGTCGTCCGTTTTTAACTGTTGTGGACGATGAGTCTAAACGCTTCTTGACATCTATACTCATCCGTTAGGCGTACGCGTTATCATGCGTCTCAAATGATTTCTCATACGATCAATGGGGCACATGAGGAAATTCTCCATTATATTTAGACGTGCCTAGATAAGTCGTACCATAGGCAATCGACCGGACCAGTCGGTTACTCTATGAATTGCTCCCAACCCTCGTCCATATCCTTTCCATAGGCCTTCTCAAAAATTCGTTCTAGAATTACACAAAGGGATTCGTAATTTCATCAAAGCCTCCGACAGCTATTCGGGCAGTAGAAAGCCAGAATTCCGGACCCCAAATTACTTTAACATTCCGCCCAAGAGAGTTCATAGGAGAAATATTGCATTGAAAAGTACACCCAGTACCCAATGACGAAAATAAATCAGCCGATTCTCAGCCTTACAGATATAATGCAGGAAATATTGTTCAGGATATAGATTGAATGAAAACTTGGGTTGTGTAGACTGCTTGAATCTGAAAGGAAATACCATTTCACTGGTAAGTAAACTGATTATGATTAACAATAGGATTAGGAGCCACGTAATGGGCCTGATAAGGGTGTTGCGGCATAGAAAAATCAGCAGTTGCTAACAGAGGGTTAAGTATTCCAGGTGGTGGCCTTGCCCGTGCGGTGGATTGTGTAGGTGGTAAGGAGGTGACTGGGAGTGACTGTAGGGTCGCTTGTGGCTGAATAGTCGATTGATGTTGGAATAGGGACGTGTTCTGCATGTTGGGTATTTGCGTTTGCTGCGGTTGAGCTTCGTCTTGCCAACCCCATTTTTCTTTGAGTTCCTTGTTGACGAAACCTACGCGCCAGCCGGTTTCTTGACGAATTTTATCGAAAATGCGTAATACTTCCTCTTGCTCGCGTCTGTTTGTGAGACATTCTGCAGCGATAGCTAGAGACCGAAGGGCAACACTTGCGACGCCCCTACTCCGATTAGCATATATAACTCAAAAAAAGGAATTGGGATCTTACCTGTCTTTGACATGGGCAGTGATGCCACAAATTTGCTGCGAATGCCTTTGTTGAAGCTCACGCATTTCTTCTACTTCAGAAGACATGACGGGATTAATTTGTGCAAGAAGACACATGGCCGTATGGTAGAACAAACGAGCCACGATAGTTGTACGCTTGATCAGCCATACCTCCGGAAAAGCAGATTGTGAGATGGTCTGATACGGATACAGGTAGCCCATAGGATGCATTGTCCTTGGGATATTCTCGTTCCATGCATCAGTCCAATTTTTCAATCTCTTCCATTCCGCATAACGATTCTGTAACCGTATATTCTCATCACGAGGGGATGCTTCCTGGTACCGAGGGATGGATGCTCGGAAATTAGCAATCTTAGCAACGATGTAGACGATACGATGCGTCCAAATCTCTTCTTGACCAGATTGGGTTTCCCTGCTAAAATCCATGTTGACGCCCCAATCATCTGGGTCCCAGGCTACCTGCCAGTTGAAGTGTAAGCAACTAAGAAGTTCCATACCAACATTCAGCCAGAAGCAAGCGGCACCGATTCCGGTTGACCTTGCATTCCAACCACACTCTTTAATAAGAGCACGAGCACCAGCGATATGATTCATTCGTTGAAGAGCTCGTTCGCACATGATCTCGTAAACGTTTAATATGACAGCTGTCGTGGCACATATAACAGTATCCCGGTTAGGATTTTGTAGTGAGCTGAGAAGATATCTCGTAGCAGTATCATAATAGTGTAAAGCTTTGTCCTCTGTATATTTAGAGTTGACCAGTGAGAGATGGCGAGCACCGCAAGCAAGAAATGCGTTTAGTAGCATGGGTTCTCCAAGAGCATGAAAGGGCAGAAGTCGTGAGAACTGATAGCTAGTTAGGTTGCTACACTTAGTCTATTTGGGTGAGAAATTCATACATGTTTATGAGGATCCATGCTATCCATCCACAAGCCTACTTCCTCCACGAAGACTTGCATGAATAGAACTTCCTCCTGTGTATTAAGATAGTCCCTTGACTCTGATGAAGGGGATACGGCTTGATCCGGGTTACTGTAAGGTTCTTGCGCAGTGGAACCGGAGTAAGTGGAGTTTGTGTGGGAGTGACCATGATGATGCTGTTGGTGATCCCTTTGTGTATCGAACATCATACTCTGTTGTTCATCGGGATAAGCATCTGGTAGTATGCCCGTGATTGGTGGTAGAGGTTGATGAGGAGGAATTGGGGCAGTAGGAACAGCGGTGGAAAGATTATACGGTAATCCGGGCTCAGGTTGGTCACTGATACGATTGTCGGATGCGCCGTATCTGCTTAACCCACCCTTATACTCGGATGCAATATCTCTAGACTCATCCTGAAAGTTGACGTTCCATTCCATAGTTGGTGGTATCACGGGAGGTGCTTGTACCGTTGTGTCTATGAAGTTGAGTCTGACACCCCGCTTACAGATCCTGCTCGATTTACGACAATTCTGGCAGTTTGGAAGTCCTTCATCGCATTTGAGATGTCGTTCTCTACAGGTCAAGCAACCAGTTCGTACTCTCTTAGGTTTGCTCGCTGGTACGGCTGCACTATCAGCGGCAGGCTTAGTTGCGTCCGCATCTTTTCCCGTCATTTTGCCAGACTGATGTTCTGTCGAGGCTTTGCCAGTGACGTTTTTAATATTGTTGCCTCCCGTTTTCTGCTTCTTGGAAGATTGTAGTCTGTTGGACCCCGAGCTCCTACTTCTCTTCCCTCCCACCTTCTCAGGCTGATCACCAATAAGTGTCGCTTCGGTACTGGTTGAGGACGATATGGTCGGGTCTTGGGTGTAGAGGTAGGAAAAGTCCAACAAGGGCTGAAAGTATACCGGGTTTTCGATAGTAGCCGCCACGATGAAAGATGACAGTGAATAATTACACTGAAGAAGATTTGTATGACCGTAAACGAATGAGTAGAATTACGAGTGAAGGGCCGACAAGAAACTTGTAGGTGATGAGGTGGACAGATGCAATGAGGGTATCTTCGGTCGCATATGTCAAGCCAAATATAAACGCACAGCTAGTGGAATGGTAGAAGTTGTAATGCAGCTCCACGAAGAGCACCTTGGTCTTTGTCGTCCCAGAAAGATGAAATGGAGTGCTCAAGGTGAGACTGCGCGCGGACCTGGCGGGATGGGGCCGCTCTTGTCAAAGGCGACGCAAAGCCTTGAGTCGGAGCATGCGGGAGTGATGTGAGATGGAAGTTGGTGACAGCATGTACTGTACTGTAGCTTCAGAAAAATGATCTGATATTCAGCTGGGAATTGACAACCTGAAGGGCAAGCAATGGATGGTGTCGCGGAGAGGCGTGTGCATTCGCGGTCGGGCAGAAGCGTCAAGCGTGGACAAGGGCGTTGAGATTGAGGAAAGAATAAGAGAAGGTAACGATTTGATCACGAACCAGGAACGGTTCACAGCGCGACGGTTGCTTTGACTTGGAAGCCTCGAAGAAATCTCCGATGCCAAAAATTGGAAGTTCTGTATTGCAGTTCATAAGCAGATATGACGATTTTGATGATAAGACGATGACAGACAAGGTTTTGAGGCAAGAGAAGAGAGGAAGATGGTTCTACGAGGGTTGCGAAGGGGACGGGAAGATGAGTTAACAGTCTAACTCAGCTAAGCCCAAGTTCATGCCGTCAGAGGCCCTCGAGTTATGCCTATAATAGTTCTACTTGACTTACGCAATGCATGGAACAATAAATGCGATAATGATTATTTAAAAGCCCTACAAGTACGTTATAGGTATACATCAATGATCAAGGTAGAGGCAATATATGTTACGCAACTTAAAATGCTTTTAGAACTAAACAATAAAGCACCCAGTATTTCCCTTGCGAGGAGACCTGGACGGAATCTGGCAGCTGTCAATCCCTACCTTACCGTACGCCTTTCCCACGACTGACATCAACATAGAATTAGGTTACGACATATAGAGGTGGCGATTTAAAATCCAGTTCTCCAACCGAGGACACAAAAGAAGCAAGTAGATAGTTCTAGTAATTCATTCTATCTGTTCAGTATCTCTCAGGGTCCACCTGAATATAGCTTCTGAGTGATCTTTCCAATAAGATAGAACTAACCTGATGCCAGGTACACAAAAAGAGGTTTCCACGACAGCAGTACGAGTACAGTACGCCTACGAAAACGTTACAGTAGTAACAGTGCAGTGTTTTAAGGCTAGAATTCCACCTGAAACATGAATATGGCCGGTTAGCTACCCCTAGTTCTATATCATGTACAATTCGCTTCGATTTGCTCTACCACCATCACTGCGCATCTTCGGCATCCTGCAGAAGGCTAACAATTAACCACCCTATCTTCAATCCTTAGTTGCACCACATTAATCTCCTCGTGTTCTTGTTCCAATGTCAGCTTAAGAATACGGTCACGATAAGAGTATTCCGTATAGCTCTACTGCGTCTCTACCTGAAGGACTTTGAGGTCTAAAAACATTAGAGCAGTGAAACACCAGCAAAAGAATCTCAACAAGACTTCCATTCTTCAACACACAGCACATTCCCGCTCGCCATCGGCCTTAAATTATAAATGAGCACAAACTCCTGCAAAGGACGTCCGTGTGCCAAATCCTTGGATCCTACTCTATCGCGGATCTAACGCAACCAATATCCAAGCTTGCGGATATTGTAGCTCGGACCCATATTCTATCTCAACTCCATGTCGTCGATCACGCATGCATCTAAACGCCATCAACCCCAGACTCAAGCGCAGACCTCAAATTTACCTCCAGCTCAACCGACATACATCTTGCGTGGTCACAACGCCCAGATCCATAGCTTGACATTTCTCAGACGCAACAGCCGCTTACTCACCGGAGACGCAGACGGCTGGGTTGTCCTTTGGGGTGTCGCTTCGAAGAGACCTGTTGCTGTATGGCGCGCTCATGAAGGATCCATCCTAGGAATCGCAGAATGGAGTAAAGATCAGATTATCACGTAGGTTCTGTTTTCCAATTTCCTAAAAGAACATCACGTCTAGTGCTTTATAAACGGTTATTTCACAACCGTTTCCGCTATCATCATTTACCTTTCATTCTTGATACTATCATCCGTGAGGTGAGAAACAGTATTCTGAGGAGTTATATCCCCTTGTATGAAGAAGTAAGTAGATACTAAATCTGCTATAGACATGGGCGCGACACTACCCTCAAAGTTTGGCAGTTAAAGCCTTCCGAGGAAGACACATTCTCAAAGGTGCTTCCTGTAGATGACACAGCACATCGAAAGCAGCCGTGGCTCTTGCACTCGCTAAGAGTAAATACATTGAATTTCTGCTCCTTTTCGATATGCTCAGCCCCTTCATTAATAATTCAATCGCTCTCAGGGTATGAGCGATCGGCCGAGCAAACCGAATCATTGAATGATTCTGCTCTGATTGCAGTCCCTGGCGCGATCGAGTCAAATGTAGATATATTTCACCTTCCATCGGAAAAATTGCTGTCTATAGTGAAGCGACCGGAGTATGGATCCCACGCAGACAAGACTCAAATAGGTAAGTAAGCAATCACATATGTTCTCACCACTCAATTCACGGCCCATATTCTTGTTTCATCATAATCGAACTGTTTCCTTGATACGCTGGTATTCTCTCAAGATGCTTCCCAAGTATTAGAGATGATTCTCTATGCGCTGAGCTAGAAGGAGAATGTCACTCCGCGCAAATATCGCCCAGATATCCCACAAATAACTCGATTTCCATATCCAGTTATTTTCTGGAACCCTTCGTCCCGTTTGTCTATTATCCCGGCGTCCAATCCTCATCCCATGCTTTCCTATTCACATCCCTCTCAAAGTTCATCGCATCTCCCTTTCCTTCTATTCCGACGATCATCTCTCTCCCTATCGAGTCTTTTTCCAATACTCCTCACCTTCCACTCTACCCCAATACCCGCAATAATCCCACCTCCACTCCATCAGCACCTTACCTCCCCTCCCACCTCTTCACCCCACCCAAACTAAGAAACAACAGACACCCTAATGTCCCTGCACCTGCAGCACCTCCAATCAACCCTCCTCCTCCTCACCGCCCACGAATCCGGCACAACAACCCTGCACCTCTTCTCTGCCTCCCACGACTGGACACCCCTCTACATCTCAACCCCGCACACGCAACCTATCCTGTCCCTCTGCCCGCACCCCTCCTACTCCGTCTACTACACCTCCGCCGCTGATGACATCATCGCCGTCCATTCCATCCCACATGATCTCGCACACACTCAAACCCCCAGAGTATTGAAAACGAAACACCACGGCCAACAATCCCTCGTCGTACGCAGCGACGGACGTATCTTCGCTACCGCCGGCTGGGATGGACGGGTCAGAGTTTATTCTACGAAGACGCTGAAGGAAGTTGCGGTGTTGAAGTGGCATGGCGGGGCCGTGGGTGCTGTGGGGTTTGCTGAGATCCTCACTCCTGATGACGGGGATGGGAACACAGATGCGGAAGTGGCTGTGCGTGTGGGAGTGGAAGGGAGAGTAGAGGACAGGATCATAGGGGGCGGTAAGGATGCTCACGGGCCTAGTAGTGTGGGGCACGGGAAAGGCGACGGTCGGGGAAAGGGAGAAGCAAAGGGGGAAATAGAACGGAGGAAACCTCCCGGCGCGGAAGAGCGCCGAGAACGGAAAGCGCAGGAGACGCATTGGCTCGGGGCCGGGGGAAAGGATGGGAAGGTCTCTTTATGGGAGATTTATTAGTTCTGAAGTGTGTTATATGATCTGATGACCTCTCTTCGGTGAAAATGCCTCGGAAAGGCGTAATGAGATTTGCATGCAAACCCATAACATATAGCCACCCCGCTCATGACCGCTCAAACCGACTGGAGAAGTTCCAAGCTCAAGAAAACAGGATGGAGGGGGTATATGTAAAGAGCAAACCGTCCACCAGGACCATTCCCGCCAAATAGAGGGGGCCCAAAGACAAAAGCCCCCAATACCAGTTAAGCAAGATTCGCAAACCCAGCTCTGAGCAAAGAAGAAAAAGGGGACAGTAGAAAGGAAAACATGCACAAACGTTCAAACCACTTTTTACTCTCAAACTCACACCACAGTGTCCATGAGAACATATCCAGGCCAACGTGCAGATCTCCTTAGCCGAAAATATCGCTAATGTTAAAAATCTCTAAGTCTTCTTCCGCTTCCTCTTCACCGGTGCACCATCATCATCTTGACCCTTCCGCTTCCCGTCAGCATTACCCTCATCCTCATCCTCATCTTCATTTTCATCCTCGTCCCGTGTACGCTTCTTGCCTTTACCTCTGCCATTGCCCGCACCCGCACTCGCGCCCGTCGCAGTAGAGGCAGTAGCAGCCCCGGTAGCCGTATTAGCAGCACGCGGCGCGATACGCCTAGACGCCCTCGTAGCTTAAGCCGGAGCCACAACGATTGGAGTCCCTAAAACCGGGGCCAGATTAGTCAGAGGAGCAGTTGTACGACGAATAAAATCGGCGAAAGAAGCGAGAACGGATCTAGCTGGTGGATTTGGGGCCGTAGTAACATTCGTAGCAGTAGAGCCAGAAGGAACGATAGCAGTAGACTCGGCGGCAGCTTCCATAGGAGTGTTCGTGCTGCCTAGGATGGCTGCTGCTATGCGAGGGATTGTGATGGCGGCTATGGTCTCCGCGGCTGTCATTGTGCGGTCGTTTGCGACATCAGGCCGGGTGATGTTGATACCAGAACCAGTTGGGGGAGCAAAAGTTCCGGTAGCAGCAACGGAAGTGGTGGTGATGGAATTGGAGGAGCAATCATATGTGCTGCCCTCCCAGGTCCCATTCCAGTTTTAGTGCCAAGAGAACGGCCAGTGGCGGAAGCAGTCCTATTTGTGAACTGAACCCCTTATCTATTTGCTTGCACGCCAGCAGCACCACTCCGGACGGCTCTACCATATGCGATGATATCAGTCCGGCGAGTCAGACCATCCCCATTGCCGTCATCGAGAGCACTGACAGCCATGAACACCTCGTCCGCACCATTGTCTATACGCCTAGAACGAGCATCGGTTATAATGGCACCGGAAGGGTCATTCGAAGGTCCTTGATGCAAATAAGAATCCGGAGTGACAGTATCAGGGGCTGGGGCCGTGGACTGGTTCAGTGCGAAATTCAATGGTATCGCTGTATTAGACCCAGTAACATTCGATGGCCGCCTACTTTGATGTGTAGAAGCTCGAGTACAACCCCTAGGACCGTTGTCAGTCGACGTGGCTCCCGTTGTATCTCTCAAAGCCGGATTTATAGCTGCCAGATCTACCTGTACCCCACATGCGGGATGCTGCGTAGTAAGACGAAGTATACGGGAGAGATATGCATTACGTCCACCGATAGAGGCTGGATCGACGAAATGTTACTGGAACTGGTGACTTACTTGGGCAATAGCTGTGGTATACTCCTCCATGGGGTTTCTAGAGAGAGGGAGGTTAGCAGGTGCTATGCTTGCCGCTGCTACTTGCACAGATGGAACATACGCCTGTCTTGTGGGTGCTTGACGATCTGAATTCGAGCCCCTGTTTGTCCCGGCTGATGGTTGAACCCCACCAGTAGGGGCAGCACTTGCTCCTGTACCAGCTGTCAAATCCGATCGAGTAGTATTAGCTTCTCTTAACAAACGTTGATTGAACGTAGTTGAGAGATTTCTAGCATTAGAGAAAGGACGGGGCAAACTAGATTCCTGAAGGGAGGGACGCACACGAGAGCGACTACCAGCAGAGCGAAAAGAATTGCGTCCAATACTAGGCGTGAAGGTAGGTGTTTCACCGCTGGAGCGCAATGGACGACCCTCCGTAGAGCGCGAGGGTGGACATGGTGTGTCGACGGCTTGATCTTCATCGTCCTCCATAGGAGAGTCTAATAATGTAGAAATCAGTTTATCAGTTACTATGGTATGGGTAGTTTGGCGCTCTATTTGGCACTCTTCATGCTGAGATAGAGCGAGCTCAGATAAATTACATACCCTCATTTGTATACATGGCTGTGGTCGATTCTCCAAGGTTTGGAGTCGACTGGTCAGCTGCTACACTGCTGGTCAGATTTGAGCTCCCATATAGGCTTCTTACGAGAGATGCAGTACAATTAAGCTTGTAACACTCACCTTGATTGACGGGGCGTGTTGATAGCCGCAGCTGCGCTATCGTCTATAGTGCCACCCGCCACAGTTTCCTGAGGTGGAACGGAGAAGTCCCGTTCCCCGCGATTGTGTCTGGCTCTGGCTTCAGCTCCAGCTCTATCCCGTTCTTTCCAGGAGGCGTCCTCGGCAATTTCGCTGGATGCACGATGATGGGTAGGATGAGGTTCGACAAACTTGAAATTAGGAGCCACAATTTTGCTGGTTTCAGAGCACAAAGACAGCGAAAACGAGACAGGAGTGCTTGTCTACATCAATCACCGAAGCAAATAGAGAATGAAAAGTCCTGCATGAGTATCAATTATTGAAGAGAGAATAGTAAGCGGGGATGTAGAAGTTCAGTCCAATGGTTTAGCAAGTGATGGACGTAAACAAAATTTGATGGGTTAGGTTAGGGGTCAGTGCCGACGCACATGTCTGAAAAGAATCGAACAACCATCGCCTCTCTTTGCAAAACCACAACACCTTACACATAAGCCATACATAAACATACGCAAACCCACTCAACAATACAAATAACGACTTTCCAAAGGTAAGAGAGAATCTCTCCGTGTAGGGTTCTACGCACCACAGAAAATGTGCCGTCAACAGGATTCCGGCACTACCTGTCCCTCCGTAAGCCCCAATATCCGGATTCGCTGCATTTGCAACTACCATAAGGAGGAGGTGCTGCTATGGTGCGCGTGGTACTTCCACAAACCCTTCCACTGTCGAGAATGCTGGTACTGGGTCGCCTAGTCCCATAGTTGCAAATGCGGCAAATCCATCCTGAGAGGGGTGATCTGGCAAGTAAAGAGCTGGGGCGCTCTGGTACCAGGCGCTTTGGGAATTCTCTTAAGGCTAGAGCTTGTCGGAGGCGTAAATTCAATAACCGGAGTCTCTTACCACAACAGCAAGCTTCTGGGTGGAATGGATATGGTCCAGGGCCTGGATCGGTAACCTCAGGTTCCAGGTTTCCCAGACCGAAGATGACAATCTAGACTTGTTATACGTAAAAAGTAGTCTTCATCCTGAACGCCCTTAACGTATAATCCTGCTAGTGACTTCAAGGGCGGACCCTACCAGAAAGCGTGAGCGAAATATGAGATTCCAGTACAGCAGACCGCTTCAGGGTGCAAACACTGATGACATAGAGTTCTTCAGCAAATCTACAGTCAAACTTCAAGTAGATAAACGTCCTGAACTTCCTAGATCCAGGAAGATAGCAATCCTCTTAGCGAATGAGCTGGCGCTGAGATCCTCCGGATCATCGGATAGCTCGAGATCACAATGCTCCTTGCAATCCGATCTCAAGTCGACTATACGCGTAATAGAAACAAATGGCAACTTCACTGGTGTATAGCGCTCATCAGTCGATCGGATATTCCCGGAAACAATCAAGCAAATCGACAAGATTTTCCAGTATAGTAGCAAACTGGTGCTAAGAGTGCCCAATCCGCAAGGTCTTTCGACATATTTAAGGTCAGACCCCCTTTAGAAGACCATGGCTGAGTCCTGGGAGTACATAGATACCAAGCATCCTGAGAATGATTGAAACCAGCCAATGGTGCTTTTCGATATTTGCAAAAGCAAAAAGTATAAGAGGTGTAGGTCAAGAAAGCTACTGGCTTGAGCATAAAGGAAATGTTTGAGCAACGGGATGCAAACATGGTAGAAGTAAATGTCGATAATGATCAAGACTGATGCACATAATGGAACCATGAGAGGCCAAGAAGAGTTGATATAGGAGATAATTTAACAGGTAGGCAACTGAAAGACAGAGACTGAAATTTTTTCGATGAATGCGACTTTAACTCATATCATCCAGCTCAGCTATGGAGAAATCTAGGAATTATATCCTTATACCTACTGCCTTAGTACTCACAAAGAAAGATATCCTACGATTTGTTAAACAAAAAGATGGGATGCTAAGACAGAACCGGACATGCTCATGAGGACGGATCGACCCCCAACACTACCCCTACAGAACTCAGGAAGAGAACATGAACTTCTGTATGTCTGTGGACGGAAGAGATACATAAAATGGACTCTGGAATGCTTAAAAAAGGGGTTTGTGGTACCAGTCCGAACGTTGAATGTCAAAAGCTCCGGTAGTGCTCAGAAAGAGAAGAACAATAGGAATTTTGAACAGGAAAGGAATGTCGAGACAGAACATGGAATGCACAAGAGTAGGAAGCGGTTCCGAATGCTATCCTAGTAACACTCTTGAAGAAAATACAGTTTACAGGGTGTGGTTGAACGGATCAGAATGTAATAATAGACTTTGAAGTGTTCAAGAGGAGGAAATTCAATATCGATCCCTACGTTGAGCATAGGGAGACACTCTAGTAGTGTGAAGACAATTATAACTCTTAACCAAGCTCATTGAACACTGACATACAGTTACATAAAACACATTGAAATAGCTCAAAGGGAGATCCCTTTGTATAAATCAAAGGGGCAGGTCCCTAAATTTGTGATCCAACTAACCGAAAGAGAACAGAGACTGAAGCGGTGCCGAGCCTATGGTTAATTGACTATGATATAGGGAATTTTCAAAATATTAAGATGTAGTGAAACCTACTCTAAAGCTCCCAACGAGTATTTATCGAACTCCTGTTGTGGGGGACACACCTGCATCCGAATACGTGTCCCCTAAAGAAGAAGTGATAATTAGGGAAATGGATCAGTCCCTCACTCGGTTAAGACGTCTGTTCCTTTAGCGTAGCTTAAAATGATACCGTCAGGGGAAACAACTAAATCCCCGGAAAAAGGAGAATGACCAAATAAACGGACCGAAGGATTGAGGCACTCTATATTGTCTACTCTGACCGAATTCGTTGGGAGGTTGCTTCCCTAGTGATGGGAAAGCCTGGCATTGATATGGACAAAAGAATTCCCGTCCATGAGATACTCCAACTGCAATGCGTCTTCGATCCACAGGAAAATCTCAATGGCCGGTCTCCTGATCAACTTCTCTTGCATGTACGGTTAAGACTTCTCGATTACTATACGCTTGCTATACTTCCCCGATCAACAAAGCTCACACCTAGATTGTAATAGCTGCGCCGGAATATGCATAGTGTATATATGTCACAGCTCATGGTCGGTTGTACAATTCGACAAAGTCATTTACAAAAGAGTCATGGAGGCCATTTTTGAAACAAGCGTACGATATCCTGGATGTTCAACGGCAATGGAAGGATTCCACCAGCTCAAACGGCCACTCCAGCAGTATCTAGAAACGAAGCATTTGTAAAATGCACCAAGCCGTTGATTGAACACCTGGAGAAGTCCTGAAATGCGCAAAGAGGACGTAATGGTTCATTTATACCCAGGTCAGACGTACGAGCTACTCCGGTAGCGCTCAAGGGAAAGCCGGTCTGGCTTGTTTCACGAGCGGAGGAGAAAACCGTTTGAATAGCTGCCGAATCTCCAGATGTTGGATATGTGCGCTTCTCATGCACAACACCGATATAACTTCCAGCGCTTTGTTTCGAAAGACATTCAGCGGTTGTTCCAAATATGATGTCACCATCTCAGGTTGAACTTCCACAGACCTGCAAATGCTAAGGTATCGAATGCGGAACGGGGAATCGGCGAGGAAACGAGCCCAGCTTTCGCGCTCCAGCATCGAATATACTGTTAGGATACTCAACTTCCAACAAACTAGTGACCATCATCATGGTTGTGTAAGAGGGGTGTCATGCCGTCTGTTTTATAGCCGTTTCCTCCCCTCGTAATGCCAGTAACAGTATATGGCAAGAATTTCATCTGGATCGCAGCTTATATCAATCCCACTTCGAGTGGTAATCGTGTAATCCATCCGCAAGGGTAAATTGCGAGTTCGGTGCACATCAAAGGTCTGGCTATACTTATAGGACCGATCCGAGCTTCTTCGGGAGGGAATATAATTCTCTTCAAGCTCTGA
This sequence comes from Patellaria atrata CBS 101060, assembly GCA_010093705.1. Classification (NCBI taxonomy): domain Eukaryota; kingdom Fungi; phylum Ascomycota; class Dothideomycetes; order Patellariales; family Patellariaceae; genus Patellaria; species Patellaria atrata. The sequence continues at coordinate 1,245,631 of MU006096.1, forward strand.
CAGTGCTCTAAATGCCTCCATAGCTCAGATTCCAGATGCACAGTACCCTCCATTGATCTTGGAGCATTAGAGTCCCTTAGAGCACCACCCGCTTGTATGTCCAGTGGTAACTCGAAGTCGCCGGCTCGAAAGAGTATGGACGGCGTAGGCGGCCGCTTTTCAGGTCCAGACGTGTCGCACGTCATAACTAGCACTCATCAACGCTCTCAATCTGCAGTTTCCTGCTTCGGGGCACGTTAGACCTAGTTCAGAAGCAAAGTCTCTTCAGCCAGTAGGGAAAAATTGGGATGGTGCTTTCGTGGTGAGTGCCTGGGGTATGGACAGTACTGCGGGAGTCTAAAATGGGTTTCGGATGGATTCTACTGAGCTCTACAACATCCGAGGAGCAGTAAAGAGATTGTAGAAATGTTGTATAACTGTATTGTGTGAAGATAGAGAGGGAAAACAAGAGTTGTTGGTGGTGAAGCGTTGGGGCCCTCTGAGCAGCACTGGAATTTCGGGCCCTGCTGGCAGTCAAACATTGGCTTTTTACACACAAAACCTACCACCAAGCGAGCTAGGAACCAAATCCCGGTAAGGTACCGCACCATCACCCATCAGCAACAATAAACGAGCATACCAATCCCTTATCAGCAATGGCCCCTCTCGGTACCACCACCCCCAAGCGGCCGCTCATGAGCCCAAGCTGCCCTCTACACCTGCAGCTCCCCATCTCCGCAACACCACAGCAAACTTCCAGATAACGAATTCAATAACCGATTCTTCGCCCTTCCCCGCGAGTTGCGCGACAGGATCTATCAATTCCTCGTCGTCCAACCCGAGACCATCGTCCCCTTCTCTGTCCACCACCAACCCATAAAAGTCCAAGCAATTGAGAGCAAAAACAACGAAGGGAAAGACACCCCACCGACCTCGCAGCCCGCCGTCACGCGCGTGAACCGCCGCCAACTGCGCCGAGAAGCCCTCCAGATCTACTATAAAGAGAACTCGTTCCACCTTGACATCTCAAACTTCGCACCCCTCCGCACCTTCCACAAATGGCGTATAACTATACGACCGGAGCACCTTGTCAACCTCCGCTATATAAGCGTGCCACTTTGCATTGTGCGGCCTTTCAACTCATTTGAGTTCGAGAGACTCGACAATGTACAGCATTCGGTGCAGTTGGTACGAAACCGAACAGCTTTTCTCGTACGTGGGCGTTTTCATCAGACGGCGCTGGGTCAGAATCAGCTTGCGGACTACTTCGAGGCGGCGGATGCCTTGAGTTTGAAGCGTCTGCATGACGGCAAGCTGACGGGCATCGATCTAATGAACTTCATCATCCAGCTGTTTTGGAGTCCGCTCGGCTGCACCACTGGACCGGTACAGATGCCGGAGCTGATGGAGGTGTTCAATACGCAGGAGGTGGGGGAACTTATACCAGCAGCTTTTCCGTTATGCTTCGAATATATAGTAGACGGAAGCGGAACTCGGTGTTCTAGCGTCATCCGGCGTATTTGAATCGACGGAACGGATGCGGGTACTGATGGCGAACACAGGTCGAAGGTGGTGATGAATATCGCCGCCGGTTGCTGGGCTGCATTTGGAGACATCATATACAGCAGTGGAGATCAATTGGGCGTGGAATCATTAGCATAGGATGACGAATTACGATTTTATGATTTACGAGAACTGGTTTTACGAGATTACGAAAATGGGAGGATCCTCGTTGGGATTGTACTGTGTAATAGATTATTAGGTTCAGAATATGGTAAAAACATTGCTTCAGGCTGTATAAAACTCCATAGTTTCGCTGATACTATCAAAACAACAAACTGGTATCATAGTAAAAGATTGCAAAAATGACATGATCTTCTTCCCATCCAAGACCAAACACCCAAAACGAATTCGTTTCTTTCCCTGCTATGCCGTTCTGTGATACCTATCTTACGACCTATCTCAAGACTCCTGGTACAGAAATTGGATCGCTAAAAACTGCAACAGAAGGACCCAAACGCCTGAACTAAACCAACAGAGCGAACTATCCTAAATCAACAGACCAATTCATTGACCGTTGCCCTGGTACGGTTCGTGGTAGCTCCAGATGTACGGACTCTCCATGAGCTGCTCCTCGGGGGGGGAAAAGAGCAACAGCTCAGATATTGATCCAGATATACGCTTAGTATGATTATTTCGCGAACTTAGTGGTTCCAACCAATGGATTCTTCTAGCTCCTATGGTCTGGGAGGTGGTCGCCAGCGAGCTGTATATACGTTCTCAGCTAAGTCATCCACAAATGAAGTCATATGCTTCCCCTGATAATAAGCAGCGGCGTTGCTAATTTGTCTTAAATCTCGTCCATAGTCGCGAGACCGCTTTTTGAGTATCACTATAGCTGGACTGTTGCCAACCTGCAAGGAACGGACCTCGATACTGTTCAAGGTTCGAAGGCTGTTCGAGCGTTGAAATACGGATTTCCACGAGCCCGATACCAGGTCTACGTTCTCCAGGCGTAGATGTTTTACCGAGGGTGTAAATTCGGTCAGGAAGGTTACGAGGTCGTCTTCTGTGGTGTTCAAGTATGACAAATCCAAATCGGTGACTGAGTCCAAGATCTGGCCATCTTCGACGAGGTCTGTGAAGGATTTGAGAATCGGATAGCATGTAGAAGCAAATGCTTTAGAGGGGAAATTGATCTTTAATGATGTGAGTTTGGGAACAGAGGACAATAATGTTGACAAAAGCGTATAATCAAAATCACGTCTGGTGGACCATAGATCGAGTCCCTCAACCAAATTCAGGACTTTCAACTCGTTAAGAAACGGGCGAAGAGATTCAATGTTGCTTATTGGGAGGTAAAATCCGTCCGCGTAATTGAAATGACAGAACACTTTCATGTCCATAACGAGCTGGATATCCCGTATACTCTTTAACGCATTCCGTGCAGCTAGTAGAGGAAGGGCGAAACTCTCGTACGGTCGTATGATGATTTCCAGGGCCTCTAGGATGTAATCTGGATGGAATCCAACTTCACGAAAGATTTGATTTGCGCCAAAACTACGCTTTGGGTTGTAGCCCCTGTTTTGAGCTTTGACGCCGGCGGTGTGGCAGTTATCGAAAGCATTTAAAGCTTTTGTTAGTAAACGAGTATCATCTCCTGATGAAACCAGCGAGTTTTGTTCATTCACAAGACGTTTGCAATTGCTTTCCTCGACACTCTCCATGAGCATCTCCCCTAGTTTCTGGTCGTAGATCCATTCTGTCCCGATGTATAGCTCCCGAACGTATGGGGCAAGTCGAGATTGTGATATCTGAACAAGACTTTCTAGACTGTATCTTGATATCATGTGTTGACGAATTTTGAAGTATTTTTGACCAAAGATATATATGGATGCATCAGCGATGGACTTATTCGCTAGACGCAAGTTTGAGAAAGCGTCGAGGGGGAGAAAGGAGGTGACTCGCTCTAAGAGCTCAACAGGCAAAGATGAGAGAGACATGTTTGATAGAGAATAATAGTTTGGATTCGAAGTACAGTACCCCTCTTCACTGGGAAATCGGGGAAAGATAAAGCTCTCTCGTGCTTTGTGAATTAGTAAACATAGCTTGAGGTGGAAGATGGAAAAAGGTATCTCCGGGCACGTCTAGATCCACCCGGAGTCGTCCGAGCATCAAAAGATTCCCCAACGGCCAAGAAAGAAAGAAACCAGTGCATAGAGAAACACCAAAAAGTAGGCACTGTAGGGAACTGATAGGGCCATCTCAAGTCTCGTCTCTTCGAGACTTGCATCCTTACATCCTCCAAGCGGTATCCTTCTGTTCTAGATGGCCCAAAAGGTGTGCTGTCGTTTTAGCTCCCGATATTCGCATCCTTCTCGATCCTAAGATCGTCTCCCTCACACGCCTTTCGAGTTACAATTCGACCTTTGCTGACGATCTATTCTAGATTTACTCAACATCCTTACCTCCGCTGCGCTGGAGACCTGCATGTCTTACACTACAAAGGTATTTTCGTCCAATAGTACAAGAGCTAAATGTCCTTCACTGCCTTATGAGAAGCATATCATGTGCTTGTTACTGGATCCTTACCTGATTGTCGTCGGAAGACGGATAGTAAGATCATTATTTTCTCATCCTAACGCGACACAGCAGTCCTGAGAAGCTGCGGCCGATTATTGAACTCACCCCAGGCTTTACTTTCGGTGGGAACGAAAATATCAAATACGCAAACTCATACAAACCGAAAGTTGACCATATATAGGGACGTGAAAGAGTACAGGTACAGTACAAGAACGCGCTCCGGGGACTTTGCTCGTCTTGACCTTTAGGGTTAGTACCCGCCCGGTAATAAGTAAAACGGTTCAGTCGCCACAGTGCCCTCTTTGGCCAATTTGACTTGTCATTCAACGCTCTTTTTTGCTCGGGGATGGTGGACCAAATATCAGGAGGCGTAGTAGAGTGGCGAACCATGTCCGGAAAATTTGCGGTCTGGGGTTGCTGGCACACTGGGCTAGCAATATATCATCTCTTCTAGCCCTTGATATGCGTAACACACCTTCTTCTCCATGGGGGATACTCGACCACTACTGTGTTTGGAATATCGTACAGCCAGACAAGGGCATCATGAAGGGATTGGAGATGGGGGGGTGGAGCCAAGACGTCATGAAAATGACAATCTTTCTTTCTGTCTGTCAACCCAGCAATTTTTTGATTTTTGATTCCAAAGCTCTCCTTCGATATCGGACCGTACATCAACAGAAACCCATAGATGTACTACCACAGACAAGCATTTCTGATCTCATCAAGGTCGGACATCAATCCGGGCACTGTTGACTGCAAAGCGGACTCAGCACCCGGTATCTGAGGGCGGTTTGTGGAGACACTACATACACTTAGTGTATTGAAGGGTCATTATCGTCAGTAGTTCAAACCGACAAATACTTGGAACATGTGCTTCAGAAGCCCAAGATTAAACACGGCGAGCTTGTATCCAGGTATGTTCATGTACCGTACAGTACAATTCGGCCCTGCATCTCCATCCTAAGGTACAAGAGTACATTAGGTCGAAAGATCTGTATGGAGATCTTCAACACGTGAGAGCACAACTGATAATACTATTGGTTAGAAGATGCGATATCGCCGGGCATAAAGGCCAACGTATTCAATGTATTCTTCACTTACCGTAAGTCTTAACTGACTTAGCACCGATTATATAGTTGTGGGGTGCAGAGAGGGGCCTTGGGGTACTATACCGTATCTGCTGTCTTACCCTCATTGACCAGTCAACGACTCGGCTTAAATTGGGTAAATTCTCGTACATGTACACATTGAGACTTGGCCTCTCTATTCTTCCCTGCAACCTCTCTGCTAACATCACCAGACAGCAATCTTCTCCATCAGAATGCCTGAGTATATCATCATCCCTTTCCTCGTTTTGGAAGGCCTTTTGTTAAATGTCAATTGTATCGATTTATTTTCCGCCTTACATTCGAGATGGCTTCATGGCTCCATCTTAACCAGGGGCTTGACACAGCCTCTCCCAAGATTGCACATATTGCGATCTCATAGTTGCGCCCACTTTCCCGGTTCCCTTGGAGCCACATATTAACTCACAAGGTCACGCCGGTAACAATCCATGTCGTAGTGTATCATAGGGACAAATTGCAAACTGTTCGCGGAAGAAAAATGTAATGGAGAGATGGGAGAGTCTCTAGAGGTCTGTTATGACTCTTCCTCACATAAATGTTACTGTTCATGGTACTCCATTCGATTATGACGTTGTCTTGGTATCTGTCTATCGATATTGATATCATTGAATACTCGGCGTTTTCTTCTTTCAATCTTTTCAGCCCTGAATCAGCTCGGTCCAGATGTTTAATCCCAATATGATCTTCCAGTCAGGAACGGTATATTAACGTTCATCCTCTACCTGAAGCAGCTAAGACCCTCCATCTAGATCGGTAATAGCGCTTGCGGAGCTCTTTATTATCATTTGAGGGAATTTTCTAGACGCCTTCTACGCATCTGTAGCATCCCGGGGTCAACTGCTTTTCCCCAAGGGGATCCAAGAGTAATGAAGATTCTTTTCCCGCATGCCAAGTCACATTCTTGAAACAAGTACCCACTATTGACGAGGTCGCCGCATGAAAGTCCGAATTCAACCGCATGATTGGTCTCTGCACTGTTTATGAGAGATCTCATAGAGTGTCCTAAGATTGATCAAGCATCTCGGTACACATGACAAGCCGAGTGCAAGACCGTTTTCCCCAGAGTATCCACTCTTTGAGGCGCCCTGTGCTCTTGCCCAGCCAGATTTCAGCCGTCTTGGATGAAGAGGACAATTACTGATATATAGTAGAGAATGTCAATCTCATCTATAGAAGTTTCCATTGCTCACGCGGTCATTGGTACCGCCCTTGGCCCCTTTATTCGAATCTGGAGATACAATATGTTTTCCCCTAGTGTTACCCCAGTTGGACATCCCAACCCTGGAGGAGGCTCAAATGAATTACAGGACTTATACAATATTTTGCTCATCTGACGTTGTAAAGAGTTGCCCGTCGTTCCGACGCTCCCAGAGTGCCGATAGAGAGATCCGTTGTGTCTGGACAAGTGTGGAGTAGTACAGAAACTTCCCCAGAATTGCTCCAGATGTATGGTTCCGCGGCTGGAAGATGGAGTATAAAGAGACTCGCACGCCAAACAGTTCGAGTCGACAGTAGCCCTCAGCAACCCATACAATCATTACAAGATGTACAAATCAGCAGTCCTCGCTTCCCTTTCCCTCCTTTCGCTCGTCTCCGGCCAGCAAGCCGGTACGTCGACGTCTGAAACTCACCCCAGGCTCACCTGGCAAGACTGCAGCGGCGGTAGCTGCAAGAACGTCAACGGCGAGGTCGTGCTCGACTCCAACTGGCGATGGGCCCACGTCAAAGACGGCTACACCAACTGCTACACCGGTAGCGAGTGGAACGCAACTGTCTGCCCTGACAACGCCTCCTGCGCGAAGAACTGCGCCATTGATGGTACGGACTCATCACTGAAAGTTGATAAGAGGAATTGAAACTGACTGTCCACATAGGTGCTGATTATGGCGGGACTTACGGTATCTCCACCAGCGGCAACTCCCTCACCTTGAAGCTAGTCCAGAAGCATGAGTATGGCACCAACGTTGGTTCCCGTGTCTACCTCATGGAGAGCTCCAGCAAATACAAGATGTTCAACCTCATCAACAAGGAGTTCACCTTCGACGTCGATGTCAGCAAGGTTCCTTGCGGTGTCAACGGTGCCCTTTACTTCGTCGAGATGACCGCTGATGGTGGCATGAACAAGGGCCAGAACAAGGCAGGCGCCAAGTACGGAACTGGCTACTGCGATGCTCAGTGCCCCCACGACATCAAGTGGATCGCAGGTGAGGGTAATGTCGACGGCTGGCAGCCTTCCTCCGATGACGAGAACGCCGGTGTCGGCAAGTACGGAACCTGCTGCCCAGAGATGGATATCTGGGAGGCCAACTCCATGGGTGCTGCCTACACTCCTCATCCTTGCTCCACCTCAGGTGGCCCGTACCGCTGCGAAGGTACCGAGTGCGGTGATGTTGGTGGTGACCGTTATGCAGGTGTCTGCGACAAGGACGGCTGTGATTACTCCCACTACCGTCTCGGTGACCAGGCCTACTATGGCTCAACCGTGAACGTCCAATCCAAGTTCACCGTCGTGACTCAATTCCTCGGATCGGGCAGCAACCTCAACGAGATCCGCCGCCTCTATAAGCAGGGCGGTTCCGTTATTGAGAACTCCGTCGTTGCCGTCGACGGTGTCGAAGCCTACGACTCCATCACCGACCAGATGTGCGAGGATGTCAAGGTCGCCTTCGGAGACAACAACCACTTCAAGCAGCTCGGCGGCTTGAACGAGATGGGTGCCTCGCTCGCTCGCGGCCACGTCCTCGTCATGTCCATCTGGGTCGACTTCTACGCCCACATGCTCTGGCTCGATTCCACCTACCCCACCGACGCCGACCCGAGCAAGCCCGGTGCGGCCCGTGGTGCTTGCGACACCAGCTCCGGAGACCCCGTTGACGTCATCGCCAACCAGCCCGACTCCACCGTCACCTTCTCCAACATCAAGTTCGGTGCCATTGGTTCCACCTACAAGTAAGCGATTCGCCGCTTCGAGGCGCCTGGGGATGAGTGGGAAGTTGATGAGGGGATTCCTTCAATCTGTACAGTCTTGACGATAGGATAGAATTTTTCTTTCTTTTTTCTTCTCTTTTTGCATGAAAAGGGGTGCTATCTGACGATGAGATGTACAGGGGCTGTTGGGGCTGCGCACTTTTTTCTGTCGTTCGCTCGCTTTGAGATTTTTGTCAAAAAATTTGTATGTATTGAGCAGACGTGAAAAGAAATGCGACTTTGGCAGATCCCTGTCATCAATTTTGAAAAAAAAAAAAAAAATTAGTTCACCGTGCCGCATGAGCGTGCTTGTTGTGACTGGTCTAATTCAAACAGATAACCCCTTTTTGGTGAGTTATTTACTTCTTCTAATCCGGATATACAGTACACCAGAGCACAACTTCCCTCTACGACAAACTCCCGATCATTTACGAGCCTCAATGCTGAATCCCGCTCCATCGCTTTCACACTACAGCACCCTCGCCGACACCCGCACTCTCGAATTCCTGGGCATCGGGCTCGGCCTGGTCTCCGGACAGAATACCCCTCAACTGTAGCTGATAACTCTGCGGTATCGAGTACAGCCGCCATCTTTTTTGGTACGGAGTCGTTTGCGCTGGTACGGTTTCCAACTCTTCTCTACTGTACTTTTGGACGTTCGAACCCGTCCTGGTGGAGATGGACTCATGCGTCCCTGACATCAGAACGCTACACGATCGACCGGCTACCTTGCAGTATACTGTACTTTCGGTCCTACTCGAGTTCCTGGGACAATATAGAGGTGTACTTTTCGTCCATCCGATTCCATATCATAGACGAAACTATAATGTACTGTACTGTACGATTTGACATAAGAGAGTACAGGGTAAGTGACAGCGATATATAGTAAGGGAACATTAGGGTGGAGACTGTACAGTACCCTCGAGTGAACAAGATGTCTCACCGCTACTGTACTGTACTGTACTGTACTGTACTATACTGTACGGGGCAGAATACACCCACCTCCCCGATCTATGGATTCCCCCATCATCAAAGTTGAGCTCCGGTGCGGTAACACACTCGCCACGCCACGATTATCTGGACTCCATGTACTGTACTGTACAGAAAACTGGTTCGCCCGGGAGGGGGGTGCTGTATATACTGTACAGTGGCTGTACACACGACCCAGGCTCACCCGACCCTCCCACCTAACATCTCCCATTCGCACCATATGGACAAGATCACGTGGATACATTCATCATACATTCATTATACATTACATACCTAGTACACTACACTACATAGCCTCTCGTAAAGTAGCTTTCTATTAGATATCTACGAGCCCCTTCTATTCTTCTTCGCAAACGCGTTTTGCTCGTAAATGACATCTTGCAGTTTGCGCTCCGCCCTTGCGTCGGCCTCATCTAGGGGTTTGTCGAAGTAGTCGTATAGCACGCGGTGGGAGTCTAGTTGGTTATGTTAGTTTATTGTGGTTATTCTCCCCCCTCCCCCTAATATACCATCCGCATCCCAGAACTAGTCTACCCATCTCCAAGAAGAAACGCCTTCAACTTCTTAGAAGGGAAAGATATGAGACAACAAGAGCATAAACTCACTGGCATGCGCTGCACTAAACCCCACACCCTCCCCACCCCTCGCCTCGACCAACTTCACCGCCTCCTCCAACAACCCCGTCCCAACCCCCTTCCCCCTATACCTCCTCCGTACAGTCCACGCCCTAATCTCTCCCCTAACAGCCTTCTTCCTCCTCCCCTTGCCCCCTTCCGCCACCATCCCCAGCACCAACGCCCCAACAACCCTCTCCCCGAACCTGGCAACCAAAATCTCATCCCCGCCAATCCACTCGAAATCCATCCCCTCAGCAAGCGCAACATACTCCGCGGTGAAGTAGCGAATGAGCACGAACAGCGCCATCGTAGCCCCCGCGCACGTCGTCAGCACGAGCGGCACATCCCCACTGCTCTTCCAAAGTACCTTGCCAACGACGCTATACACGACCACCATGCCGGCCCACGTGACCCAGTGCGCCAGCAGCAGTTTCGCCGCCGTCCCTTTCATCTCGGCCACGCTGTCGACGACCAGTTTGAGGCCGTCGATGCGGTCGTTTTCAGAGGCGCTGGGGCCGATGACGAGGTCCGGGATGCCGGATAAGGGGGAGAAGGGGGGGTCGGAGGGTGGCATGGAGGCGAAGGCGAGGGGGGAGGGAGGGGGGAGCGGGTGGCCGAAGTCGGTGGAGTGGGCGAGGGAGGGGGGGGTGGAGATCGGGGAGGGGAGCTCGTCTGGGAGGCGGAGGTTTGCGCTTAGGGAGGTGAGGAAGGCTGTTGAGGGGTTTGTTAGTTTTGTGTATAGATGCTTGAGGAGGGGAGGTTTTAGGGTGGAGAATGAGACGTTGGAGAGAGAGATGTATATAGAGAGCGTGTGTGGTGAATAGATAAGAGAACGATGAGATGGTGGGATAAGGATGTTTGGTTTCAGAATGGATTCCCCCTCCCCCGCCTACCTGACGCGAGCAAAAAGGAAAAAAAAAACAAAAAAACAAAAAAACAAAAAAAAAAAGAGAGAGGAAAAGAAAGAGACATACCAGCACTCGTCTTGAAGCCCGGAATTGAAGGTATCGAAGGTATCCTCTCGTGAACGGCAAAGGTCGTGGTAGTGGTAGTTGAAGAAGTGGAAGATCTAATGTCCGGATGATGATGATGTATCTGACGGACCATGTTTCAATTTAAATATAAAGAAAGGCGTATCCAATAGAAATAATTCCTTCTTAGTTGTATTCTTCACTTCGCCTCTCGTTTACTAGCGAAATAATCGGGGAGAATAAGAAGAATTGTGAAAACAGAGCGAGCGTGGAGCGGAAAGTTCGTCGAGATAGATATCGGCCCCTTCTGCACATGCTATCTACCGTTCCGCCATTGGTTGGATAATGCCCGGATCAGTTGTTTGGTCCAGATGACGCCTCTGACGCCTTTGACGCCTTTTTCGCCTTTTTCGCCTTTTTCTGCTTCTCCTTTGCCAGAGATAAAGTGCTTGAACATCGTGATAAACCTCCATTTCGTCCGTATTTTTGCTGATCTTAGGGAAGGCGGTGCGCTGCGAGGTAACAGAAACCAACAAGAGGAGAATAATAATAGAGGGAATGCATATTATAAAGTATGAATGCAACAACCAAGGACCAAGGCATTGGGCTCCGCAATATATCTTTATCTTTGTCTTCCTCTTCCAACCTCTCGTGGGCCTTGTCACTCACTCGCAATTGTCCCGAATCATACCCACCATCATCCATAAATAAGCAGGGATTTAAACAACTTCTTTTGCATCGTATTAGTCCACGAATCTACAGGGTACCTAAGGTATTTCCCTCCAGTGAGTCCAGTCTATTGACACAAACATGCCGTAAAGGGAATGCCGGTCTTGCCATAGCTGCACCATCATAAAGAATCGCCTGTAGTAAAGTAAACGGTAGAAAAGTAATCGGTAGAAAAGTAAGCCGTAGAAAAGTAAACGGTAGACAAGTAAACGGTAGTAAAGTAACCGCCTGCCAACTTGCGTCTACTACTGATCCCACCATCTACAGTGAATACGCCGATCCTGTGAGTCTAAATTACATCCTAGGAAATTTGTTCAAGGAAAAGCCAATTTTCCGATCCAGCCTCTATACCTCTAGTTTTGACATCTAATTCGTGTTTCAGGCAGGGTTTGATAACACCTTCATCTTCGCAGAATTGGAGTCTACTTCTTGATGGGTGCTGGCGCAGCTCCCGATCCTGGTTCCAGGGTGTGTTCATGGCCTGGTGCCCTTACAACTGCGCCCCCTTCTTCTTGTCTGCAGACACTGCCGTTCGAAACCCATGGATCTGCAAGGACCTCAGCCAATGTAGCACGCTTCTTGGGATCGATTTCCAACATCCGTCCGATGATGTGCCTGCTCTCGCGCGGTAGCAACCTCAACAGACGTGTCGGACCCTTAATAACCTGTTGTTGCTGAGAACGTTCCTCTTTGCTTGATCCAGACGTACGTGGCCGTCCATCATCGGTACGGCTTGTTGGATCAGAGTGCTCTTGACGGCCATTAGAATGATGGTGATGATGACCACCATTCGCTTCATGCGATACGGGCTCCGAATGTGGACCTGGATGTTTTTCATCCTTAACCGCAACTGATGTGTCTGACTGAGATTTCGATGGGTTCTCTGATGTACGTCGCGGAGAAGGGTCGTCCGGAGGTGACACAAAGAGCTTGTACGAGTTGTCCGAAACTCGAGGTGCTTTCCAGGGAAATCTCCGAAGAGTCATACAACAGAAAATAATTGCAAGAGACCAGATATCTGTGGGTTGAGGGTCATATTTTGCGAGATCATACACTTCAGGTGCAAGATATGGGTCGGATCCAACAATGCCTAAACACTTCAGCAACGATCCTTTTCAGGATTGAGTTTCGTCAACTTACCGCTAGCAAGCACAATATCGTTCTCAAAAGGATAGCGGAAGACAGCTGCGCTACCAAAGTCAATGATTTTCATGATACCATGCTCATTAACAACGACATTATCCAACTTCATATCGCGATGGGCAAGACCCATTCCATGGAGGTACTCAACGCCAGCGAGGATCTGGAACGTGCAGCAAGTGACCTCTTCTCGACTCATTTTGCCAGTCATGACAATAGCAAAGAGATCATATGGTGCGAATTCCATCACAACATACCAGTTGCCCTTTTCATGTACGAGGTCCATAGTCTCTATGATGTTCCCATGATGCAGAGTTGAACCAACACAGAATTCAGCAGTGACTTTTTTGTTATATTCTTTTTCTGATTCGTACGAGTGACGAGCGCGGAACTGCTTCACAGCGAATGTGGTTCCGTCGCTGCTTCTCTTCATCAGACGAACTGAACCTCCAGCACCAGATCCGAGCACTTTGCCGAATTTGCCGTATTTACTTTCAAGACCGTGGTCGTCAGCGAATGGGACAGCCACGGAATTGATAGAACCACGAGTAGGAGGTGTCCTGGTACCGGATTTATGGGGGGCTTTGGTCGACCCTTTGATGGAGGGAGAGGGAGACTGCGCTCGCTTTTCCTTATGTTTGTGTCCGCCCAACTTGAAGAACCGTTTCAGTTCAGACATGGACCCGTGTGACTTACCCTCAATCCCCTTCTTAGCTATACCAGTGTCACTATCATTGTCATGTTTCTTACTCGAGAAGAAGCTATGCCTCTTGCTCTCTTCCGGCGCTTTCAGATTGCCTAGACTTGGTCGAGGATGGTGCGGTAAAGACGTGGGCGTGTTTCTGAACTTAGCATCGATTGCGTCTGCAATTCTAGGTTGAGGTGGCTTCTTAGAACGAACTTGCTGATCGTCCCGGTCTCCGACTGGCGTAAACGGTCGGCTAGTGGGAGTAGCAGTGCCAGGTGTACCTGTTCCGGGAGTCCCGCTTGGAGAATGTTCGCGGGATGCGGGCAAAGAGTCACCTGAAGGACCAATGGTGAAATGTGGTGTGTGTTTCGGATGGGTTGCGACCACACCGGATAGCTCGGATACCGACTTTGGACGCGGAAATGGGTTTGGCATTGAGGGTGACCATTGCTCAATTTCAGCCGATCCCTTTTCATGCGTGTTAGAAGACGACATTGACGTGGGTGGTTGTTCGTGTGGAGGAGATGTTTGTGGTGTCATCGTCGCGGGGTCCGGATAAGGCTTCCCATGACTCACTCCTAAGCCAGAGGCGGAGCAGCCCATGTTTCCTTTACCCTCACGAGATTGAGATCCAGCGGGAGTCAATGGGGGAGATTGTAAGGAAGTTGGTGGAGGTGATGGGCGGGGCGATGGTCTATTTATTCCACGCATGCTAGGCGAGCGTTGACCCCGTGTGTCTGAACCTGGAGATGGAGCCTGACGCGAATATAAGTAAACAAAACAAACGGCTGAAGGCGCGTGACGTACTCTAGATGTAGGTAGAGAGACAGGTTCGAATGTGAAGTTCTCCATTCGTTTGCACTGCATTCGTGACTTCTGGAGATTAATAGCCAGATGACGCAACTCCTCTCTAGCTTCCGGACATAACTCTTCTACCTCCTTCTTTTTCTCCATAAGTGATTCAAGACGCTTCACAGTTTCCGAATCTGGTTCAATCTCTTCGTCTACGGCACTAAATCGCACATGCTGTGGGGGAGCGCTATCCTCTGATGCGCTCATGTTGGAGGTGGGTGGGGAGTATTCTACACAAAGACAGAGTTAGAATCGGATCCAATGGGACAGAGAACGATGGCAATGGGTCAAGAACATACAAGTCGAATCGAAGTACTATTAAAAGGTTGTTCCCTCCCCGGCCTCTCCAGGTAGTTGTATTATTTTTAAGGCACTGACGGTGATCGACGCGGACGAAAAGAGACAAGATGTATGCACCGATCGACGCTTGCAACGAATGGACGTCTAAAGGACAAGACGGAAAGTGAGGTAAGGGCAAATGCTAAGCAATGTCAGGGCAATGCTATGCAATAGTGCTATGGTATAGAACGATAGTAAAACAAAGTGGAGGAAGAAAAAATACAGATTAAGGGTGGGAGCGTACGTACGGCCCGAGGAGGTTCCCCAGAAGCGGATAGGCTCGGGCGTTTGCGGCAATGCTTGAAAGGTTGGATGAGTAAAAACGGGCGGAGCGCCGTCCGTAAAAGGGATATACAGCAATACAAGCGATCAATAGTAGTCAGAACTGCCAGAAAGGCTGACTCTTTAGTTCTCTAAGGCGAATTTGCAAGTCTCCAAAGTATAGAACTTACATCTTAGGCAAAGGGGGGAGATGGCGGGATAATGGGATATAATCAAAGAAAAGGAGGGGCAGAAGACGGGATGTATTGGATGGTGATTACAGATTACAGCGACGTCGATTAGGATATCAGGCCTAGCCTAATACACTGTGAGCTTAGCATGGCTGGAGATAAAGTCGTCCCGTCAACAATTGAACATGTCATAGGTACTGTAGCGGGGAAAACTGCATAGGTTACTTGGACGATTGGCGGCGGCGTATGGCGGCACTGGTGGGGGCGTTTTGGCATTGCTTGATGCCTGAGGTGGGCTGTATGGAACCCCGAACACCGCAAAACTCGCACTCACCACCATCATCATTGGGTACATCCAGCGCTTACTCAACACCAACGCTCACCCACCATAACACTACTCGTTACTGGATTTTTCTTACGACCAAAAGCTCGCTCCTTTTCATCACCGATTTCATAACAAGACCGCATCTTTGAAGGGATTACCCGATCAGATCCGCCCACAGTACGCCATAGCTCCTCTACCATCCATCCACCTCAATTGCGCTTGACCTTATTATAACTCCTCAGTCGATCGCCAGAGGAAGCGGCTGTCCTGTACACGCGACAGTTACACCACTCTTGACTTTTGATCGATAACTTAGTCCTCTGGAGCAGCGTTCTTGTCTACATACTTACTTCAGAGCCGGACTCTTAACAAAACACTACCTTCGTGCAGACGAAAACAAGGACCCATTACTGTACTAATTATCACCGCTACACCGCAATATCGATTACCTACCCTACCTACACCTGTACTAGCTCTAATCTAGAGCTAGTATTACACCCTCCATCTCAGTACTGTATTCCTAATTGTAGCACATATCCTGCAGGTCTCACAATACTGTATTTCTTCTACAGTCGTCCATTACAATGCTCAACTGGGCAAAGGCAACGTGAGAAATCTTTTCCTTTTTCGAATCATCATGTATTAACTCCCCTACCATCTAGTCTAGCCAATGTTGCTGGCACACAAGAACCAATATACGGCCCGGACGCCATCCAAACGGTCACCAAGCAAGCCAAGGAAGTCCCATACACTGAGCTGGTGAAGGATGATCTGCGATGGATCACCATGGAATCAACCTGCGTTGAAACCCAGACTTTCTATGTCATGGCGGATGGTGGACCCATTGGCATAGCGCAGGTCATTTACAACAATGTAGCGTGAGAACAGTTCGAAATCACCGTTGGAGATTAGCGACTAACGTGCGCATCATAGTGGCCTTAGGACCACAGTTCAATTCACTAGCAAACTATTCTACCAGGACGGCAAAAATTCAAATAGTTGGGCATCCGATGCATTGGAGAATTATGGATTCGACTCGGAACGCTACTCCCTTCATGCCGACAATTGTTCCGTTGAACTTTCAGAAGATGGCTCGTCATATACGATCAAATCCACGACAAGCTCGCATAGCGTAGTCAATCTGAAGTTCACTAGGATTTCCCTAGGATTTGTTGTGGGGAAGAATGGTACGACTTCCTATGGGACAGATCCTGCGAATCCCTGGGGCAAGATGCGCCATGCCTTTTGGCCGCGTTGCAAGGTGGAGGGTAGCATTATCACGCAAGCCGGAGACGTAGACATGACCGGGCGGGGTTTCTTCGTTCATGCTCTGCAAGGCATGAAGCCACATCACGCAGGTAAGGATCTACTTATTATCGCATTGTCACTTCACCTCTGATTAGCTATCACTAGCTGCTCGTTGGGATTTTGCGAATTTCCAGTCACCCAACTACTCCGCGTTCCAGATGTCTTTCACTACTCCACCCTCATACGGGTCGACCGTCGTCAATGTTGGGGGTCTTGCAATCGATGACGAGATTGTATTTGCTGGGGCAAGAAATTCAGCAACGCACCTAAAAGTCAAGAGCGATGCGGACAACGATTGGCCTGAACCGACCGCAGCTAAATATGTCTGGGACGGGAAGACGAAAGATGGCAAGGACGTTCACCTCGAGCTTGCGGGCAACCTGGGCGAAAGAGTGGATCGGGTCGATGTCATGGCTGAAGTCCCTGGTTTCATCAAAGCCATCGTAGCAAGTGCTGCAGGTACCAAGCCCTACGTATATCAGGTATGTCAATTTAGAACACTTGAGAGAACGGCATTAACCATCTTCACAGTTTGCTTCTAAGCTCACTCTATCTGTCAAAATTGGAGAAGAAGTGAAAGAAGAAGATGGTCTACTCTTCGCTGAGGCTACCTTCATCTCTTAAGTCCGTCAGTCTACGCTCACTACGCATGATCAAGTCATCGTATCACTCTGCAGGGCAGAGTAGATTCGATATCCTATAATACCTCTCATAGTTTGGACACGCAACTTCTGGCCGGCTGATGGGCTTGTTCCCTCTCTATGAATGCATGATAGAGATGTAAATAGTTACGATTGTGGGAGATGATAGATCACAATTGACGTTTGGATACCTACAATTCTACGTCCGTACTCGTACCTATGCTCAACCTAAGTAGTCTTTGACGTATCACTTTCTGTGCCTCTCACGTGCAACCGCGTTAAGTGAATATTTTAATATACAGGTTTTTATCTGCCGTGTCCGTTTACACAAGTAGTTTTAAAACCTCACCTCTTGCCTCTTTCCTCTCACCTTTCTCAATTCTCGTTTTGCTTCAACTTTAATTCCCCCGTACATCCAGCTGTAAGCCATATAGCTCAAAATCGTCGCTCCATCACGTGCCCACGCACCCCCCACGCGTTCGAGCCCAAATCCTACCCCGCGCACGCGTCCGCCGCACTCATCCGCTCCGAAAACGCACTTAGCGCAGCCTCGTAAGTCTACCTAAACAAAACATCTGCCATCGAATTTCTACCTCCCTTCATCCCATCTGTTCTTGCTCCTAGCAATTGTTTATCGTTTGTTTACCTTTGGTTTTCTGTTCTGAGGAGTAAGAATCATGGCTAAATTGGCGGACCGCCAGTCTGTGGTTTCGCCGATGGGTCCGGGGATTGCGAGATACGGGCCCCGTGGCGCTGGGTTGGGGTCGGGGGGGAAGGGGAAGAAGGGGTTTAAACGGCATAGGTGAGTATATGATATATCTGGTTTGAGATGAATAAAGTTTTGATTGAGGGGGGAGATGTGGTGATGGGGAGTGAGATGGGAATGTAGAAGCTGATCTGATGGATTCTAGGAAGATTCTGAGAGATACGATTGATGGCGTCACTCGTGGCAATATCAGGTGAGTCTACGTTGTGAAGGTTTGCATTTTTAGGTTTACTGATTGAGATGAATAGGCGTATGGCGAGGCGCGGTGGGGTTAAGCGTATCTCAGGAGCTATCTACTCTGATGTTCGCAGTGTGTTGAAAAGTCGTGAGTCGTTTCCTTGATATTGTAATTTTGGAACTGGATGTACTAACATTGAGGAGGTCTCGAGCTTGTATGATACACTAGGTCTGAACTGGGTATGGATGAGCTAAGTTGGAGTGTAGATTCTTAGGGACATCGTTACGGTTGTTGGTGAGTTGGATAAAAAAAACAATTGAAACAGAAAAGCAGAATGTATTTCGAGCACCGGCTAATGATCGATGTTGCAGAACAGTACGGACGCCGAACCATCACTGTTGCGGATGTAAGTTACCTGTCCTTCCGCTTTGAAAGCGTGATATCTTTTACATATGCTAACTGGTTCTGCCAGGTTGTTTTTGCCCTTCGCCGTGTAAGTAACATGATCTGCAGTCTATTGGTCGATCCCCTAAGCTAATTCATTCCTCTACGAAAGCTTGGTCAAACCATATATGTGAGTTCGAATCGTGTGTATCCTTCGCTGCACTTGCTGATGATGGCAGGGTTTCGGAAATGCAACCACTGGTGCGGGTAACCGCTCCACTGAACGCCCACCGGGCCTCTGACCGCGCTTGCGAAAAAATTGATGTCTACATTAACAGTACCGTGGGCAAACTACATGTGTTGTTTCGAATCGACACTCTAAGCATATGTCATGAACGTCAGTCTTGTCTCAAGGCAGTTTTAAGCACGATGCTTGATATGTTATCCTAGAGAGATACCCGGTGTTCAGGAGTCATGGATCCGTCATTGAAGTCTGATTGGGAAGGGTCAGACGGTGGCCGAACAGCTTTCGAATTTAATGTATAGATGAATTCTGGAATTTCTGCGCATCCCATGTTCATGTTCAGAGTTAAAACTAGTTCCGTAGCCACGAATTCACACAAGTCTAATTTCTATCATAACGTCCCAAATCAAAAATCACTCTCACACTAACCGACCCCCCTCCTCCCTTTCTTCCCCACCCCTTAAACCTTCCCCCCAACGTCCCCAACATACTCATACCCCCTATACCCCTCATGCTCCAGCGCCCTACTAACCCCCATCCTCCCCCTTGACGTCCTAAGCGGGCCCCTCGTCGCATCCACCAGCGGCCTCATCCACCGCTTCTCCGTTCCGTCCGAGGTAGCGGACTTGGTCACGATCGGCACCCGACACCCGCCCAGCAGCGTCGGCGACGAGTTCGCGTAGATGGTCTCCCAGCGCTGCGCCGGCACGTGGTAGATCTCGTGCCAGATGCTGATGTGCGGGTGCGAGGCGATGGTGCGGTTCCACCAGTCCCAGCCGGCGCGGTGGGTCGGGCCGTGGGCGAATTTATGGAGGCCTCTGTTGGGGGGGGGTTGGTTTAGTGCGATGATGGGGGATGAGGGGTGAATGGGAATAAGGTACTTACTCGGCGTTCTTGAAATAACAGACTTGCAGGATCTCGTTGCCGGTGGGTCGCTCGTTCGCGGTCCATTCTGTTATTCCGAGCATGCCGTACGTGTCGAATTCGTGTTCGAGCTCTTTGCTCATCCTGTTGAAGTAGGTGCCGATTTCTTGGACGCCAGGCCCAATGATGCCGAGGGGGCTGGATGGGTGGAGTGTGAGGTTAGTGTTTGGGTGTGGGATAGGGGTTTTTCAGGCGTAGAGAAAAAAGAGGTTATGCTATACGTACTGGTTGATACGTGTTCCGATCAATAGGACACAGATCTCCTCTCTCGAAGCCTGGGCGCCGAAATCACCGTTCTCGTCGGGCAGTTGAGCGGAGAATTTGGTGAGGATTACGTCTTTCATCATGGGATTGGATTTCCATCCAGCGGCTTGGAGGAAGGCGTCAGCGGTTCGATAGAAGAGGAGGAAACCTGCTGGGAGGAATGCTAGGCGGCCGAAGAGGAGATAGGCCAGGCCTTGGAAACAAGCTCCCAGCGCAAGCCATGACGAGATCGTAAGTTGATCGCGAAAGGTGTTTAGGTCGTTCACGCTGAAATTGAAAGGAGGGAGCCAGCCAGACTTGGTCCTGAACGATTCCCAGCGTTGAGTGTTGTGACGTTTGTCCTGGGGTGCTGAGGCTTGGAGGGGTTTGAAGGCACTCATGTCTATTTCACGATCAATGGATGTTATACTTTGTGGGACATGAGACAAACTGGTGGTTATTATCTCAGTTGAATATGTGTTGAGAAGACCAGTGCGTGTATGAGCATGGTGGGACAAATCTAATATATATCCTTCTACTGGCAATCTGGTTACATCTAGTCTTAGAATCCAAACTAAATCCTTTCTTTAAGGGCGTAAGGAATTGGCTGGCTTGGAAGTTGGAAAGTTATGTGCAGTGTAGTACATGATTTTGATTAGGCGCCCAACTTCATGCTTGGAGATCTGCTGTACTGTACAGCCTTCACAGCTCATACGGCCGAGTACAAGGTAGCTGGAGGGATTCGGGACCGCTTCCACAGCTTCCGTGCCTCGGTATTGCATCCATGTTACATTCAGAGATTTAGTCATTTGGATGAAACTTTTCATAGTCTCAAATCCATCACTTCGCAAGTATATCCTAAAACAAGGTCGTGATCTCATCGCTTGAACAGAATCAAGAGATATCTATGAGGTGATTGATGTTAGAACTAGCTCGCTTTTGATCCTTAGTTCCTTCATAGTTCTGCTTCTAGCATTAATTTGTCCTAGGAGGACTTTTCTCCCAACAAATTTAGGAAATCCTCCATAAGATGCTATAGAATCCTTTGGAGCTTCAACTGCACACGTTGATGTGAGTATGTAAACTATGGTTTCAATTTTATCCTACCAGACTCCTTCTTTCTAAGTATACTGTTAGAACACGAGAACAACTGACGGAAGGTATTCTCAATTGTACAAGTAGAACTATCGCTCTATTACCTGGAAAGGGAGCCACAACCTACAAGCGAACAATACCCCGTATAAAAGGATCTTTTTTCATAAAGTCTACTGGAGGAAATCCTGATTTTGAAGACTCTTTCTTAACGCTCTTATGAATCTCGTATAAAGTTCAAACAGTCATTCTTTATCTTCCAAAATACAACGACGGAAATTGATCATCAATATGATTTTCAGCAGATTTACTTCGCTTGCATATATCCCCAAAATCAACCCAAAGAGAGGAAATGTCCGTCCACCGAAGTCTTTCAGCTAGATGGACTTGCCGACTGCGATCCGTCTCGAGGTCTTCCATCATCTTTTGGAAAGCATAGACACCGGTTTTTATTATACTGCCTACTCCTCGACTCCTCACAGGCCCTTGAAGGAAAACGAAAGGGATCACGGCATGCTTCTTGTCAATCATCAACTAAGCACGGAATATCTTGAAGTAATATACTCGCACGCGAAAGTTCGTTTTTTACTTTACTTCAACCGCCGGATACCTCGAGCCTAATCTTTGGCAAATCCCTCCACTAGCCCTCTTAGCCCTTCGTCATTGTAAGCTCCTCATTGACTGGCACGGTCCGGAAGACGGGACAGAACGAAACATATGGCTCATAACTGGGCCCTCAAAGATATTTGATCGCGTGAAGGCGTTTTTGCTAGAGATGAAACATCTCGAACAGATCTACATTCTCTGGCATACTTATGACGCGCGCTACGGAACGCCTGGATTACCTATTCTTAGAGATCCGAAGCCGATAAAGTAGGTGACGTTGCCTACAATTCGAAAGTTACTGGGAGCTTGCAAAGCATATTGCAAGAACATAACACGCCGAGGAAAATCACGTTGACAGTTGACACAGAACGCGTCACGATGTCGGGACATTCTTGACACTGGAAGGATGCTCAACGTCTTGACTTCTCTGAATACTAAAAAGCACGTTAATTGAGTTGTTAAGGTAACAGCATCTATCTATACTCCTTCCTTCTAGGAGACTGTTTTAAGGATCGCATGCTCAGTGAAAATGCTGGTTGAAAGGGAAATAAATATCCATCATCCAATCATCAATCAATCGCATCGACAAAATCAACCAACTCTCCGCAGATATCTATCATCGATCGACTCTAAAAAGAAAGGGCTAATAAATAAATAAATGCTAGAAGGATTTCAAAACCCAAATAAGATTGAAAAATAAAAACAGTTCCCCCCGCCGAAACGAAGGTACTCTGTCTATATCGAACTTAGGTTGACAGTAAGGTAGCGGCACTACAGGTGGACGAGGCACTTGCTTACTCAGCTACATCCTCACCAGGTTCGATGAAAATAAGATTGGTTGTTAGTGCCTATAACTTACAACTTTAGCTAGCACGTGGTTTCCGCGTTGGGTAGGTGCGCCCGATATCAGATGAGATATGTACCTCCCTTACGCAATTGATTTATTATAATGAACTAACTATATCTATCTATAGAACACGCCGACTACCTCGTTCAACCAATACCTCATGAAGTTCAAGACCACGGCAAATATCAAACAAGAATCAAAGCAATCCAGGAGAAGTTCAATGTTAATGATATATTTGTCTCAAACTAGATAGTGAAGCCCAGATATACATACACTTGTCATAACAGTCGCTGAATAGCGGAACGCTTTTGGATAATTTTCATCAAGCGTGAATGAAGAGAAAGCATATTTTCAACAGATCATAATAAGAAGGAAACAGATATACAAATGATTCAGAAGAGATGGGGAACAAGCACTATGTCAAAACCAAACCAGGAGGCACAAACTATAATTAGGGATGGATATAAGGAAGAACACACATGCGATCTAGAGGAAGTTATAAGACTTTAACTAATATAACCTAACAAAAACCATGAACCATAATAACATCGCTCATGAGCCATATAGGGGTATCTTCCGAGATTTCCAACAGGCTAAGAACGAAGCACCAATATTCCAACCGCGCTGGAAGCCCCCTCTTTCTCCCTTTGACGATACAACCTTTCCTTTTACCGCAGAGAGCTATAATAACTGTGTGAAACTCCTCTACAACGCAATGATCAACATCGAAAGGGTAGCCGAACACCCAGACGACAACGCACACAAACGCTGGACCAACCCCCGATTCTACGACAATAAAGACATCGAAGCCATGGCGCATGAACTGGTGAGTCTGACCATCCAGCTCCACAACACGGGCGCACAGGTTCCCGAACACATGGACCGTACCAGCCCGACCTCCGCGTGCCGGTCCTGGGACTTCGGAACTAGACTCCAGAAGTTGGCGAAACTGCTGGAGCAGCGGAAACGGTCGTGCGAGGAGATTATGGCGAGGCAGAAACTGTGGAAGAATATCATCGACCCCGATGCCTGTGCGCAGACTGCGAGGTCGAATAAGAAGACCAATGCGGTCAAGGGGACGCAGCTGAAGTATTTCCGACAACTCGAGAGGGAAGGCCGGTTGCCGGGTGGTGCACCTATTCAGGTTTTGAGCCAAGGGCCTACTTTTGATGATCGGGAGACACCTCGGAGTTTGGTTTCTGCACACGGGACGGATGTGTACCAGGTCGATATCTCCCATGACTTTGAACACCTTGCTCGGGGGCATTATCAGGTTCCTCAGCAGAAAATCGGGACAGTGAACGCACATAGTGTAGGTCAAGGATACGTTCTTCCTCCATCGGGCCAGAATCTACTCTTTAGTGAGAGATTCCGTGGAGCTCAAAGGCCGCTTCCATCCGATCAAACGGCCGTTCAGGATGGAACATTCTGGACTACGTTTCCAGATGTACATGGATCGATGCTGGCTGGCTCGAATTCAACTATGTTAGAGGATGGTTCAGCTTTACTTGCGCCGGCTATGGGGAACTCTGATTTCAATGGATACCCCCAAACGTTCAAAGGATCCTAGAAGGATATGGTTATGATATTGAGAGAGTCTATCTATCGGAACTATAGGTCTTGAGTGTAGGAAAACTATAGTTAGGGAATATTGCCATGCTTATGAATGAAATAAATAGCATTGAGGTCTGTGATTATTGTCACTGACATGTTTGTGGTCAGCTTTAGCGGAAAGAGGCGAGGGGCGGGGAGAAGTGCCAAGGAGGAGCATCTCCGCCCCATGCTCACCTTATCGATAACCCACCTATCGTTACATCAGATTTCTAATCAGCGATGCCGCTCTCCCTTTCCTTTATGAATATTGAATTTACGCTTTGCTCGATCTCCCATTGCACATATCCTTCGTGACGATAGTATTCCTGATCCACACACCCTCAAGAATGTCTCCCTCTCTCGAAGAACCAACCCAAGTCGAGCTAAACGCACCTCTCAAATCCGCACCCAAACTCGTCGCTCCCGAACCAGGTAACCTACCCCTCCCCTCCCCTATTTCCACTCCAAATGCCCCTAACATACACTCCCAGAACACTGTCCCGGCCCCGAATCTAACCAAGCTGGCAAATCCGACGCCTGCGCCGGCTGCCCCAACCAACAAATCTGCGCCACCGCACCCAAGGGTCCCGACCCAGACATCCCGCTCATAACCGCGCGTCTCTCAGGGGTAAAACACAAGATCCTCGTGCTCTCGGGAAAAGGCGGGGTGGGCAAATCGACGTTCTCGAGCATGCTCGCGCACGGGTTCGCCAGCTCGGGGGAGAAGATGGTCGGGCTCATGGACACGGACATCTGCGGGCCGAGCATACCCAAGATGATGGGCGTGGAGGAGGAGACGATCCATGTGTCAGCCGACGGGTGGAGTCCCGTGTGGGTGGCGGATAATCTGGGAGTGATGAGCGTGCAGTTCATGCTGCCGAATCGGGACGATGCGGTTATCTGGCGTGGTCCGAAGAAGAATGGGTTGATTAAGACGTTTTTGAAGGATGTGGAGTGGGGTGAGCTGGACTTCTTGGTCGTGGATACGCCGCCTGGGACGTCGGATGAGCATCTTAGCGTCAATAGCTTTTTGAAGGAGGCAGGGGTTGATGGTGCGGTGTTGGTTACGACGCCGCAGGAGGTCAGCTTGCTGGATGTGCGGAAGGAGGTTGATTTTTGTAAGAAGGCGGGGATTAGGATACTGGGCGTTGTGGAAAATATGTCAGGCTTCGTGTGTCCGAAATGTACGCACGAGAGTCAGATATTTAGGGCTACGACGGGCGGTGCGAGGAAGTTGGCGGATGAGTATGATGTTCCGTTTCTTGGAGCTGTGCCGCTGGATCCTAGGATTGGCATGGCGTGTGATTATGGCGAGAGCTTTTTGGATAATTTTCCGGATAGTCCGGCGTGTAAGGCGTTAAAGGGGGTGGTGAGAAGAGTAGGTGAGGAGATAGGGTTGGGACGTCATGAGCTCTTGGGTGAGGACTGAAGGATTGGTTTCTATGGCGAAACATTTCTGCATTTTCTTGGAGCGATGCATGGAATGGCGTTTGGGAACTTAAGAAAAATCGTTCCAATTACACATGTAACAGAGTTGGAGTGTGGGGCGCAAAGGGGTATTTAGGTTTATGATCTCTATATGAGTCCATATAATGCAGAAGAATTTGACATCGTCTTCTATGTCCCAGCCTGCAATTTATGGCTCAATTAAAAGAAAAACCCCTAATCGGCGAATCTTCATATTGAGATGCACTACTCTGCTGAGTACTCCTCTTAAACGTGGGTTCTCTCCATATCTGGACTATAGTTTCTTCTGAATAATCTTAGTGTCAAAAGAAATGACTAGAGAGTTTTTGGGAGAACAAGTTATCCGGAACGTATCCGCACCGTAATATGGCCACTACAGATTGTCATCTCAATTAGTTAGGATTTTGAAGATGTAAAGCAAACAGATTCTGCTCTCGTGTTTTTTTAGAGCTTGACCTTGGAAATGTGCATACAAGTCTCAGCTATAACTTTGAACGGTCCGTATGATGAATGAGAATTGTGAGAAGTTTCTCATCCGGCAAAATGGGAGTCAACATGATGTGCGACGGCTGCTTCATCTCCTTGGAATGAGCACATGGGGCAAGTGACAGTATCTAAACCTTGGGTTTGAGCGACCGTGGGCTCCGGGTTACCACTTGCCGCTCTGGACTGGTCCTTATTCCTACGTTTTTTCTGTTTCGGAGCCTTGATGTACTCTACTAGGCTATGACTGGGCTCTGCAGGAGGATTGTAGGTGTGTTCCGATTCTCTAACATCCCCGTACTTCCAAACGGTCTCGTATCTCCTCGTAGGTAACTCTCGTTGAGTACTATGACCCAGGGCTTCTCCATTTCTTCCAAGAGAGTTAGCATCTCCCGAGCCATTCCTGGCCTCTTCCTCGCTCGCCATCCTCTGTACTCTGCCTACGCGGCCATCTTGCAATCGTACCTTTATACCTCTCGGATGGTTTCCGCTAGTGAGGACTTCAGCTATTGTTCCTTGGACCTGTCGTCCTGTTGGCTGGTCGACTTTGAGGACGATGGAGACGTGCGCGCCGGAGACGACTTGTTGGATTGTGGGTAGGATTTGAGGATAACCCGGACGGTTGAAGTAAGGTCTTCCTCCTCTTGGTGAGCCGCGATAGCCTCGATAACCCTGACCGCGTCCCCGAGTGAATGATACTGTCTCGTGGTTACGTCCAACATTCCTCATTGTGTCGGTCTTGCTATGGCTTGTATCCTCGAATTTTATGACAGTAAGAAGGGGGACTAAGTTAAAAGTAAGGTAATGACTCCTTAACCCCAAGGTAACTTTAAGGTATTAAATCAGGGTCAAATCGTGTATGCCAAGGCCCTGTTTGTACTACAACAAACTCTCAATTAACCTCATTAAATCCTTAAATCTCAAAGTCAGCAGTTCTGAGGTCAAATGCCCTACTAACAAGAGTAAATGAAGCTATTACTTTTACTCTAATAGGTCCACGTCGAGGACTAGGGCTACAAGAGATATGAGGCACTGCAGGGGCATGCTGGGGTCACTTTGGTGGGCACTTTGGGGCGGGGATCTTTTACCGTGACAGATTCGAAAACATATAGTAAGTAGGGGATCGATCACTACTAAAATCGCCATAGATACAAGGGCCAAGGAGGATCGAGTTGTCGACCAAAAAAATCTACAGATATGACTGAAGAGCGTTGAACTTCAATCCAATTCCCCTTTTATATAAGAGCTGAGATTCAAAAGACAATCATGGCCCCCAAGTGTTGTTCAAGCAAGCCTGACTCTGGATGGCCGCGGAGGAGTTCAACTAGCCGTCAGTAATACTACATGAGAGCAACGAAGAGCAAGGCTGAAGATGCCGCAGCCTCCTCATTGACCTCCCATCAGATACGCGGCTAGCTGCTCTCGCCTCCTCACTCTCTAGAAACTTGAATGTTTAATCTACAATAGCTATGCATAGCTACCTACGCCTTTTGTAATCTATCGATAGAGCACTCAATAGCTATGCCTTTCAGGCTCTCTCAGAGTTGTAGTGATGTCTTCCACGCAGCCTGGTTACAGACAACCGTCTGAGCTTCTCGAACCTTTCTCTGAACAAACAGATACGAGCATAGAGCGGTCGTATGATGATGTTGATGTGCAACAGATTGCTACTCTCCTACAGCATATCAACCTCGCATGGAGCAGAGTCCCTCGAACATATATAGTCCTGCGCAAGATAAACCGCCTCGATACTCTTGCAGACCTCATCGCCTTTGGATTTACCGACTATAGCATACCAATTACTCCGAGATCTTTACCAAGACCCCTTGATATTACACTACGAGGTGAGTTCGAGCGCGCCCAACCATGCGTATTAACGCAGTTGTTCAATCTGGAAAGGGGAGTCCATGGGTCACATGTACACTTCCCACCAGATGCTGCCATACCGCTTCTTCACCAAGGAACTCTTGGTACGGGAGGTTATGGGGTGGTCGATAAAGTCCAAAGTCTGATAAGCTACAAAACATACGCAAGGAAACAAGTACCCCGGAAGTTCATTATAGCACCAAAGGGAAAAAAAGCTCTGCAATTGTTGGAAAACGAAACCGAAGTCATCAAGGGTTTAAACCATCACCATATTGTCAGTTTCATCGACAGCTACACTGACTCTGATTTCTTTGCCCTTATCATGTCTCCTGTGGGGAGATGGATTTAGCGGCTTATATGGAGATGGATGATACCAAGCTTCCTACTAAGAAAGCAACAATACGGACATTCTTCGGTTGCCTTGCAAAAGGTCTGGAATATCTTCACATGTGTGGCGTTCGCCATAAGGATATTAAACCTCGCAATATTCTTGTCCACGAATCTCGCATTTTGTTGACAGATTTTGGACTCTCGAGGGTCGCAGGCGAGACTGGAAACAATACAACAAGTGGACCCACCATTATGACCCGTCGCTATTGTGCACCAGAAGTTGGACAATATACCAGTAGGAACCTATCAAGTGATATTTGGTCTCTCGGTTGTGTCTACCTAGAACTATTAGGACAACTGGTCGGCTGGGAGTCAAAGTTCATTGAATCATTTCTGCAAAGCAATGGGAACCACGAAACCGCCTTTTGGGCAAACAATTCTGCCACAGAACAGATCATTGAAAACCTAGATAAGTGCTGCTCGTCATTGGATAAAGAGTCTCTGGAATGCACGAGAGCAATGCTCAGTACGAGGGCTAAAGATCGACCGGACATATATCAAACTGTCAATATGATTACTGGAATCAACACAGCAGCTGGTGGACTATCTCCATTCATCGGTATATGTTGTGTAGCACGCATTAACTTGTCCGAATCTGTCGAGATGGCTCAGCTACGACTTCTTGAGCAGACACCAATAGACACGCCCCTAAGTCCTAACGAACAGTCATATATTCTACAAGAATCAAGTACAAAATCTTCAAGGACCAACATTACCCCTGATTCACAGCATAATTCTCCTCAAGTACCACGAACCCGGCAACATAAAAGTGGTAGCAATTTAACATCGAGCAGACTCGAAGTGAGTCGTAATGCCGTCCCTTGGCTTCATAAAAGGGATATCGATAACCGTCGTGCTTAGGACGAAGTAGAGAAAAGCAAGGGTCTCTTCCTTGGTGTCGCCTATGCTCATTTCTCTGTCGTTGAGTATTCCTTATATGAAGGAGCGGACATCAACTACAAGACTACTTTGAAATATTATTCCACCGAAGACGAGAAAGTCTCCGTTGATCTAACCGGTACTGCAATACTCCTAGCTGACATTAATGGACATTCATCCATGGTTTAATTTCTCCTAGAACATGGTGCTGATATAAGTAAGGATGCAAATATCCTCTTCTACGCAGCTTCGACTGGCAAAGAAATTTTTAGTCTGCTTATAGCACCTAATGGTGCTAATATCGATTATGTGGATACCACCGGCCGAGGACTCTTACACCATACCATCATCAACGGTAATTCAAATATGATCGGCATCCTACTTGATCATGTTGGTCCAGGAATCAACCTTCGAGATTCTAATGGTGACACGCGTTTACATTATGCTGCAAGGGCAGGGCAAACAGACATAGCCGCAGGATTGGTGATGAGTCCGAGCATCGACCCTGATATGATGAATTCGAATTATGCGACTCCCTTGTTGTTTGCTTGCTCTGGGGGCTACGTGGACATAGTCCGCCTATTACTTGCAAGAGATGATGTGGATGCTCTTTCAGTATGTGGTCCTGATAAAGACGAAACTCCGATATCTGCAGCGATTTATGGCGGTCACACAGTTGTCGTGGATGCACTAATTAAACATCACTTAACAATCGGTACGAAAATCTTCTCCGTGCACCTGGGTTTCCTGAGGATATTCTTGAAAGCAGTCTCTCAATGCTCATCCAAGGCTGTCATTGAGCTTCTGTTAGAGCAAGGGTTAATCACTGCAAATTTAAACTTACGTGAGTTCGAAAACGACCTCTCAAGTTCTGAAGGATTGGTAGATTATTGGACATTGTTCTCGAACGCTTTATCCAAAAATTTCAAAGACGTTGTCGACCTTTTACTTCAGCAGCAAAATCGTCCATAACTTACTTGGGGCAAGTCTGGAAACATTATCAAGATCATTGACATGGGACTCTTCGCTAGGATCACTGAAATGGACCTTCGCCAAACCTCGTACAATGAACAAGGAATGTCGTGGGTGAAAATACTGGTCAATATACTCATCGTAAGGAATTGGCACTATATCTCAGCTTAAGGCGTTACTCAATCACGAAGGGTTTCACCAGTCTTCTCTCAAATTCCCTGGCCGGCTGCTAGACGTTTCCTTCACCCTAGGAAACGCGGTCCTTGTGCATTTGCTCCTTCAAATGCATTTTGAAGAAGTCGATTTGCTCTATTCTAAATATAAGAATGACCAATTGCTAACATGGTTTACAGAAGTCAATTCGCTGTTGTTAGTACTCAAGGATATTCCAACTGCAACACAATTTACCGAGCTCGTCTTTATAAAATACAGGAATAGTCTATCACCAGAAATCCTAGGTAGCATTGCGGGTATTACGAGAGTTAAGCTGGATGGAGCAACTGAAGATGTAACACCATTGTCAATTTTGAAACTCGCAGTTGCTCGTCAATTTACCCCTCTAGCTCGACTGGCCTTCTCGCGGTTTTGGGATAATATCGCTTCTCGAACTGAGATGATATGCTTTTTGATTCTCTGTCTTGACTCTGGCCGAGACAGATTCTGCAAGTCCTTACTCCGTACAGTGCACTTTTCGACGCAAGACTATGATACGCGACAAATTCTCTACAAAGTATTCGCCAGGGGAAACGCGCAAAGTATAAACTCTCTAATCGATTGTATAGATACCGATTTCTGTAATCTAAGGCCCGAAAGGCCGCCATTTCGCAACGTCATAGGCATCCTAAGTTCTAGGGGCTTGAGTGAAGGTGTACTCAAAGTCGTACAAATGGATGGCGTCGATCTCAACCTTGCATTTAGTTGTATCCGAATGATGGATAGTTCAGTTACTCTTTTGAATTTCTTTATAAGACATAAAACCTTTGATGTCAACAGCCTTGACTCTACACAAACATCTATGCTAGAATACGCCGTATTCAAAGACAATGTCCAGCTTGCGCAGAGCCTGTTGTCTAGGCCAGAGATCAATGTAAATACCGTCCTGGGATATAACGAAACTCCACTTTCTATTGCGGTGTCTGGTGGTTTCGGCGATATGATCAAGATTCTACTCTCAAGAGAAGATTTGGAAATTGATGCACACGATAGACGACGTAGCTTGTTGAAGTTAGCAATAGACGCAGACCGTGCTGACATCGTGGAATCACTGATTCGTCGCCAAGACCTGGATATCAACAGAAATATTTCAGGATTTCCTGTGCTCCTATACGCTATACAAGCACGGCGACCATTGGACGAGCAGCGGGAGATCGTATCTACCCTCTTGTCCAGGCGGGATCCAGACGTTAATAGACTCCGAAAGTACAGAGGAAATACTCCAGAACATGTGCTCTGCACTGCAATTCGGCGTGGCGGATCTGACAGGATCCTTCGTCTACTTCTCGAAAGATCCGACATAGACGTTAACTTTTAGGATGCAGATGGGCGTACCGCTCTCTGGCACGCTGCATTTGTCGGAAATTGTGCTTGTGTCAAGGCTCTCCTCCGTTCAACACACCGTGTTCAAACCAATATAGCAGGATCTTTCGAGAATACATACGAGACCCCTTTGAGTATTGCGCGAAAGATGGACCACCGTAATGTAGTAAAGCTCTTGAAAATCCTGACCGAACCCCGGAAGCTCACCTATTTGGCGATATAGATGATTCAAATACACTAAGTCTAAATCGGAATTACCAACTATCAGCGGAGATAGCTGAGGATGAAAGGAGCCGCTGAAGTCCTCCTCTCCCCGAGTTGACGAGCAAACCTTCACGGCCAAGAGAACATTCTGAACGTTTGAGGATAATGGAGTATCCTGTTCACAGTAAAACTACGGTAGAAAGTCCACACTCGAGAAAGCGTCTTGCCAATCGGAGATCGGAAACGGAACGCTCGCGCTCAAAAGACCGTTCTACTTTATTTCGCCCATTCTCAAGCCTCTACGCTCATAGACGTAGAACAATCGCAGGGAATAGCTTTATAAGTCAGGGCAGCTCTACGGCAAGCGATAGAGGCGAATGAGGATGTCGCTGGGTGTGGGAACGGTCGACCTTTTGAACAAGCAAACACAGCGCCGCTACGCTCAGAGAACAATCGATCATTCTCTAACGGTCGCAGTTTAATCTTATCGGTTATAGTAGACTTCCTGTCGGTTATCGTAGAATTGCCGTGCGAGTACTGGTGTTCCATCAAGTTCGGCGCCGTATGAGATTTCACCTTCCCTTCTAAGACTTCTAAGTCAAGAGATCACTTGCTCTTGAACTAATAGAGGAGAATATTTATCCTTTACTATACTGCTACTACCTACGTATGGATAAAAAATGCTTCAGTAATCCTCCTCACATGACTTCTTAAAGACTAAATGCATCTAGTGTTTCCTGACCGAAATTAGGTTGACCTCACCTTATCTACAAAAAGGGATAGAACTACAGATGACTTCACGTAGTAGACAATCTGATATCTGGGCTGAAAGACCGAGATTTCCCCCTCACAATAGCGGCAAGAGGGGGGATTATATATATCATTGTTGAGTGTTGATATAAAAAGATGGTAGAGGAATTAAAGGGGATTTTAAGCGAGAAGGTGCGGAATATCCGTTTCATCGTGGCGCTTCCTCCTCGTGATAGGCCCAGAGTGTTTCTGATTTTACCTTGGCACATATTCAGCCTCGTGCATGTTTTGAACAACTTTACTCAGAGCAGATCGAGTACCCAAGCATTTTACAATCTTCAAGGATTATGATGATCATCCGGAAATTTGGGAGGTTATGTAGTCCTGAATATGAAAGAGCGGGAAGAAACGTGCGTCGTGTTGACGCCAACATCTGTACTGTACCGCCCTGCAATATCACTACTCGCAGGTCATGTAATGTTTATAAACAGAGAATATTGACCCACAATAGACTATCCCTACTTTTCCTAACCTTCTGCTCCTGCTCTTCTCGTTGATCTAAGATTCTTTTCTTTCCTACCGCTGTCATTCATTCAGCCCTAGCGGCCTCTACATTCACTTTGACATTGATACCTTAGCAATTGTTATCTTAAGGGACTGTGTCTCAAACTTATATCATCGTCACTCTTAAATACATTTCTACACGTCTAAATCCCTGAACATGGACTTCCTAAAGAAGAGTACTGCTCTATGGGCTCTCGCCACAGTTCCGATTATCCACGCTCACACGCTTTTCACCAACTTTTTCGTCGATGGAGTTGGTCAAGTATGTGCCCATCCCGATTATCACACCCAATCCTAATCACCTAAACCAGGGCAATGGCACCTGTATCCGCATGAACGACAATCCCTCCCAAGCCAGCTTCCCTATCCCCAACATCGAAAGCAACGACATGGCCTGCGGTACTCCCCTCCCCTTCTTTTCCAATTCTCCCACATACTTACCCTTCGAGGCATCCACGGCATGCACGGCGTCTCCCGCGTCTGCCCCATCCCCGCTGGCTCCCTCCTAACCTTTGAATTCCGCTCCTGGGCCGCCGACCGCACGAAACCGCGCCTCGACTCCTCCCACAAGGGCCCCTGCGCCGTCTACATGAAAAAAGTCTCCTCCGCGGTCTCCGACACCGCGACCGGCGCCGGCTGGTTCAAGATCTGGGATCAGGGCTTCGACGCCGCGAGCGGGAAATGGTGCACGGAGACCCTCATCGCGAACGGCGGATTACTGTCCGTCAACATCCCCCAAGGGGTGCAGAGAGGTTATTATCTGCTGAGACCGGAGTTGCTGGCCCTGCATAATGCGGGGAATCGCGACCCGCAGTTTTACGTCGGCTGTGCGCAGGTGTTTGTGGAGGGTGGTGGGGATATGGTGCCTGTGGATATGGTCAGCATACCGGGATATGTGACGTACGGCGAGCCGGCCGTCGCGTTCAATATCTGGAAGCAACCCATGGACCTGCCCTACCCGATTCCGGGGCCGCGGGTCGCGAGGTTCGAGCACGCCGGTGCCGTCGCGAACACGGTCCAGGACGAGGGGCTCCGGCCTGACGGCTGTATCATGGAGAACGGGAATTGGTGCGGGTTCGAGGTCGACGATTATAGCGATGAAGCGGGATGTTGGGCCGTATGTCTTCCCACCTACATCAAATCCGACATCGCGAGACTGATCTTATGTAGGCGGGCGAACAGTGCTGGGACCAGAACCAGGACTGCTGGGATTCCGCGCCCCCAACCGGCGGGCGCGGCTGTGAGCTCTGGGCCCAGAAGTGCAAGGCGCTGAATGCGGCGTGCAAGGCGCGGAATTTCAACGGGCCGCCGAATAGGGGGAGGTATTTGACGCCCGAGAGGGAGACGATCGCGCCGCCGGTGCCGAGGGCGACGGGTGGAGGGAGTGAGGTGTTTCCGTCTGAAAGATCGGGTCTGGCTTCGGTCTCGGTTTCACGGGGGTATCAAGGTCCTGATCCCGTGGCTACCGCTGGACCTACTTCTGCGGGATATACTCACGAGATCTCGGAGCTTGCGCCTGAGGCGACGAGGGCGCCGGTTAGGGTTGTGACGGTGTATGAGACGGATGTTGAGACGGACTGGGTGACCGTTACGGTTCGGAGGGGCCTGCGTGCTTGAAAAGAAAGCAGAGCAAAGGACATGGGTAGGAGTGATTAAAAGCGGAATGTTCTCATTTTTCGAGGGGCTGAGGTTGAACCTTCCTTGGATATTGATGTGCAAGCGACTTTAATTGAAGATGTAAATATTCGATTCTTTTTACATTTACATGGAGTGACAACCGAACTACATAGACGCCCTCTACACCTTTGGTTCGGGTATCGTTACATTCATGCGCGTCACACTCGATATTCCGGGCACAGCTCGCCAGGGGATTTCTAACACCGTTCGAAAACCCTGTACAGCCCCTTCAAATCAGCCACCTCCACGACCCCTTTCAGTAAACCCTTGGTAGCAACCAGTCTGGCCTTCAAGGCGGGAAATATAACGTTCTCCAAAGCCCGCAAAACGTGCTTCCGTCGCGCCGCTAACTCTCCGTGCTCTTCAGCGTCTTCCTCACCTTGCATTTGCCCAAGGACGGATTCAGGTGGAAGCGGTTCGGGGACATAAAACGCGGCTAGCTCGACGAGGAAGGTGTGAAAGCATTCCTTCTCGCTCGACCAATTCACCTTCGGGCCCAACCTCAGCAGAAACTGTGGGAGTTTAGCAAGAGAAGGCGTATACCCCTTCATCATCAACGGAATACTAAGCAGCTCCCCTTCCTCTGAGATTTCCAGCGCAAAGTATTCCTCCAACATGTTCCGTCTGCCCATAAGCTGATCCCTCACCAACGTCACGACCTCATCCCAATCGAGAGCATCCTCGCCAGTCACAGCCTTCTCCTGCTCCGCGGCTACGGTTAATAGTTCGGTGAGATTCAGCACCGGGTTGAACCTGATGCTGCCGAAATTGCCAAAATCGGTGAGCCCGAGCTGGTAGAAGTACTCGTTGCACAGCATGCCGTAGTCGACAAGGTACAGCTTGACGCCGCCCTGGATCGCGGCGATGCGCTTGCGGGCGTCGACGATGCCGACGAAGGTGTGGCTGGCGAAGACGTCGGTGAGGGCGGAGTGCATTTCATCGCGCACGGCGGCGCGGAGTTCTCTGATCGTGGTGAGGCGGCAGGATACGTGTTCTTTGTCGGAGTACTCGTATTCGATGTCTTTGAGGGGTTGGGACTCTTCGCCATTGGCTTCGTTGGAGGGACGAGTGGTGGGTGGGAGCATGGAGGTGATTTTTCGAACCCGGGAATCGGTTCGCACCAAGGCGTTTTCGTACGGTCTTTGGGAGTTTGATTTCTGGGTTGTGGATTTTTGAGTGGTTCTGGGGTCTCTTTGTGGAGTCGAGGGCTGCGAGTCTTTGGAGGGAGTCAAAGGTATTGTTGGTATACTGACACCGGGGAGTAGGCTTTGCGTTAGGAATGTCCGGCTTGTATCTACTTTGGTTAAGCCCCCACGTATCTCGTCACAGATAGTCTCGATGATCTCGTCTTCATTCAAGAAGTTAACTTCCCTCTTTGTAGGATGGACATTGACATCCACACGTTGGGGGTCAATCTCTAAACTCAGGTATATAAAAGGATGGCCACCTTTGGGGAGGAATATCGTGTAGATTTGTTCGAATGCTTTCTTGATAGCCGACGACTCCACCGAACGATGATTGATAAACAGGAGAAGAGTAGTTCTCTTCACGCTATAATTTGCGTTACTCACCCAACCCGAAGCAGTGAAGCCCCAACGGTCACTTGAAACCTTGACCTCAACCAGTTCATTTGCAACGGAACTTCCATGAATTTGACGGATTCTATCGATAGTAGAGGCATTAACTGGTACGAAGATCCCCATTGACGAGTCTCCCTGTTTCTTGCAGGAAAATGCAACTCCTTCGCAATGGACAGCGTATCGGCCGACCATATCCAATATCTTAGCATATTCTTCGCTACCAGATCGGAATGCACGTCTTCGAGTAGGTATGTTATAAAAGAGATCCTCAACCGTGATTCGAGTGCCTATTTGGCCTGCCGCTGGTTTCGGATCCGCACTCTGGCCAGGTTTGGCCGGTACCAGCTTGCCATCCGCATATTGAGCTTTGTATGCACAACTTGACTCCTTGGTCCTAGTTATGATACTCAAGTGAGCAATATGGCTGATGCTGGCAAGAGCTTCGCCCCTGAAGCCATACGTAGCGATAGAAGTTAGATCTTCGAACGCTTTCAACTTAGATGTTGTGAAACGCTCGCAGAGAATCGGAAGGTCATCTCGCTGCAATTTCAACATTAGTGCTCTCTTATTTCCTCATTCATGGTGTCCTAGCTCTTACGTTGATCCCATGTCCATTATCACTGATCTGCAGAAGCTTTAGCCCGCCGTCTTTCGCAATGATTTCAAGAGATGTAGATCCAGCATCCACGGAATTTTCCAAAAGCTCTTTGAGAGCATGAACAGGTGCAACTATTATCTCTCCCGCTGCAATCTTGTTCACCACATCTTGGGACAGAGCTCTTATTCGCCCAAGAGCATCAGTCTGGGTTGGTGTCTTCTTAATCTTTGAGGAATCCGGTGATGGATTCAACTCCATTTCGTTCCCCATTATTGGTTTAGTATACCATCAGTAAAGGGCTATTGATATCGATCACTGTCGAAGTGCAACCTCGGGAAAATCTCGACGTTGAACGCGTCCTCGCGTTGGGAAACTTTCATCTCCACCCGCACTCACGTGCTGATAAGCTTATCGCTCTGCATGATGTCAACCTTCCAATTCAATGTCAACCTCAACTTCTCTCTGGATAACCTCCAAAGAACCGCGCAATGCCACAATTACGATGCGCAGACTCCCGCTTGTACTTGCGAAAAGATCAACCTCAAGGAGATCTCCCACACATTACCCCCTGAATTCGCCGTACTCCCGTCGCAACCTAAGACTCGCTCCACCTTTCCTCCTAGATGATTATACACCTCGGTATCAACTTCTCTCATCAGTTGATGCCGCGAAGAAGCGCTCTTTATCCTATGCGCATCTGCGGAACTGTAATCTATGCCCACGACTATGCGGTGTAAACCGATATGAGAAGACGGGTGTCTGTCTCATCGGGGCAGAGACTGTAAAGGTCAACACAATTGCCCCGCATTTTGGAGAAGGTTAGTACAAAGACTACGGCAGGAGTCCAATTTCGAAGAATGAGAAGTAACATGATGTGTTCTCAGAACCATGCATCCAAGGCCACAATGGCAGCGGCGCTGTCTTCTTCTCCGGCTGCAACCTGCGCTGCGTTTTCTGCCAAAATCATGACATTGCACACCAGCGCAATGGCTTCGATCTCACGCCCGAGCAACTAGCAGAATGGTTCATTAAGCTTCAAGAAGTCGGTATGGTTCATAATATCAATCTCGTTACGCCGGAACATGTGGTACCGCAGTGTGCATTGGCGATATTGCATGCAAGAGACTTGGGGCTTAAAATACCAATCATATACAACACATCTAGTTTTGATAGCTTGGAGAGCATCAAGCTGATGGACGGGCTAGTAGATATCTATTTGCCGGATTTTAAAGTTTGGAGGGATAGCACGTCGAAGAGGCTTTTGAAAGCTGATAGGTATGCGGAGATTGCGATGGAGAGTATCAAGGCTATGCATGACCAGGTCGGTGATGCTTGTTTCACACCTGATGGCATCATCAGAAAGGGCGTGTTAGTCAGGCATCTTGTGATGCCAGGAAAGGAAAATGAAGGTCAGGAGATTGTTAAGTGGCTTGCTGAGAATGTGTCAAAGGACATTATGGTGCATATCATGGAGCAATACTTCCCGAGAGCTCATGTGGGAAAGAAGGCAAGTAGGTCAAGAAATGTAGATACCGTGGTTGATCCTGGCGGCGTTGAAGCGTCGAAAAAAGAAAAAGAAAAGGTCAAGTATGAAGATATCAACCGCGCGGTAACAATGGGTGAGGTTTCATCTGTCCGGGAAGCTGCCGCAAAAGCTGGATTGTGGAGGTTTGTAGAGGCTGCTGAACATGGTGGCTTTAACATTTGAGGCTGTTGGTTACTCTTTCAGGGACCTTCCTATCGTAAGGGTAAATTCAATCCAATAACATGGTTTCTTCCCCGCAATAGATATATTGCAAAATGCTCACTTTTTGATCTCATAGTAGAGGAAGCTTCAATAACATGGGTACCTGTACGGCGACCGGGCACTGTCTGAATTTTTGTTGTCCACAAATAGTCAAACGACCTCGTAACAATCACATCGTAGATCGAGACTTTTCCAACCAATAACTCCGCGTTCGTAGCAGTGATTCCGTCCAAACAAACCGAATCATCTTCACATCTCTTTTCACGGCCTTACACATCAGTCATCGTCTCATCGCGGATGATTCCAGCAGGAATTCTGCCCTCGTTTAACTCCTTTTCAAGCCTGGCTATCTCATCCAAGCTCTTCGCATTCTTGATCCGTTCCTGTACTCGCTTCTTCTCCTCATCTGTAAGTTGCACGCGATATGACTTGCCGGAGGAAATGCCGTTCTCGGACGGGACGTCGAATGTGCGGGACTTGATGCCCATGATCTAAAACCGTCAATACAAACAGCTTCGGAGATGGAAAATAGCAACCTTTGCGGCTAGTGAAGTGGGAGCATCTTTTGTCCCAAATAGCTCCTTCGCTTTTTTCTTCTCAGAATCTTTCACCTTCTGAAAGTCTAGGAATCGTACGGAAGGGCATCTCCATAGGACCCAGTATCTATAGTTCTAATCTTCTTTAATATAGCAACTCATCATTTTCCTTCCGAGAGATACATTTTACATACCTCTCGCGCCGTGACCGGGTTTTCGAGCAGCACCAGGTGTGTGAGCTTGGGGAATCCAGCAAGTACATCAAGATCGGCAAGTTCGGATAACTGATTGTGCTGCAACACAAGTGTGGCCAGGTTCGGTATTGACTGCTTAAGCGAGGGATGTATGCTCGCAATGCGGTTGCGGGCGAGGAGAAGAGTCTGGAGACGGGGACTGAGGGGGAAGTTGGTGAGGACGCTAATGTCATTGTCGGTGAGATCTATGCTATCCTGGGCCTGAATCGCGAGTTTGTCGATCAGTATCTCGGACATCCACTATATTGGAAACGTAAGGTAAGACATACACCAGCAACACCTAGATTCTCGATAGCGGTGATCTTGTGTCCTGTAGTGGGGCAAAGTTTGATATCAATTGAGCTCTTTCATCAAAGTGTAGTATCTGTTCTTCTTAGGCGTACCTCGGAGATCTAACTGACGTTCGTGAAGTGGATCAATATAGCTACGCGACGCAGGTGATTAGTAGATGTTATAGAATCAGGCATAAGCTGAAGGTGGGCTGCATGGTACCTCAAGGAGCTTTGGATGAGCTCCGGTGTGAGTCTCATTGTGGAATTTGAATATCCTTTCAAAGAGTAAGACGGATGTTGGTATAATTCGGCTCGATATCGGCCCTATTCGAGTTCAGGATAGCACTCAGTAGTGGATGTGAGGCTAGTGGAGTTGGTGATGGGAGTTTAGGTTCGCTTGATGGGGTATCAAATTTCGCCAAGACGGCCAAATTCTGATGTTTTGAAAAGGAGGGACCACGCGACCCAACTTTTTTAAAAAAAATTCCTCCCCTAAGGTACCTCCCCCCTGGCTCCTACCACCGCAACCACCAGAAGCTACACCCGCTTCACCGTCTCCACGTATCTGAATATCCTCAACCTCGGGAATAAACAGGGTAAGATCATGCAGGGTGGGCCATTCTACGCTGTGCATGCTCGGGTCTGTGAGTATCTGTTTGTCAAGCCACAGCGATCCGAGTTTAAGGTTAACTTAACCCACAGAATGTCTCGCATGTCACGCATATCCCAACCCCTTTTCGTAGGTTTCTATCCGAGCCACGAGGTGGAAGAGCTCGTTGTCGACAACGACCCTCTTCGGATGGACCTACCTCAACATCAATTACGTGCATATCGTGTCTACCAGCCTTACCCGCTACATGGGACAAATGGGCTGCCAAATGCTTATTTCTCCTTGCGCAGGGCTATAAATTGTAATCCAAACGTTATTGGCTTATGCACCCCTTCCGGATCTCCCCTTTTCCGTCGCTCATTTCCACACTTAGTTGAACGACCCTCTATTTGTAACCTGCCTGCTAGGCTGATTGTACAGATGAGCACTATACTGGGGTTGCGTATGACTTCCCATAGCGTTCATTTGCAATTTGTAGAAAACCCTCTTTTATCCGAAAAGGGCATGTTTCGGGTGAATACCGTTCGAAAGCATGTTCATTACTTATCATTGAATGTGGAGTTATTTCGTTCCCTATTAGATGGCTTTCTTTGTGCCCTCATCTGTACCTGTTCAATACATTCGAGCAGGAAGATTTTTGTCAAAGATAAACGGTCTTGCCCTTTTGAAACTGTAAACAGCGGCATAGACAAGAAAATATTTGGTATATGATCCCGCAGTCTACATAGTGAGGTTATCATTACTTCCCAGGACAGAAGAACTATCAGATGTTGTCATTGATAAGGTGAGAAGAGAGACGAGTTTCTGCCAGTCATCAAAGAGAATGATAATTGTTCGAATTCTTTCAGTTTATTGTAATTATTCTACCCCTGATATCTGCTCCTTTACAGCTCCGCGAAGAACATCACAGTAGGTAAGGTACATTACAAGAGTTTTCATTTCACGTTCAATTTCGGTCTAGTTGAGAAAGCAATTGCCTTCAGGAAACATAAGAGCTTTGTCACAGATTGAGTATAGAATAAAATAATCAGTTGTGCTAGTCGTATATTCGATCTATAATTCTTTATAGGTGCGTTCTGGGCTATATGTTCTCTTTAACAGGAGAGGAAATGCTTTGTCAAGACGGCAAAGATAATCAAAGTCATGATTTGTCACTTACAGATCGTCCTCTCAATCGTTCTATAGTCTAGATAAAGCATTGTACTGTATTGAGGTGGTTTCCGCGTGAGCAATGTCGCATCTGATCATCCGATCCGTTGATACTACCCACCCCTTGTGGTTCAATATATTCGAACTACTGGATGCAATACCAATACCACGGGAAGAATGATCAATGAGAATATATTTGAAACAAGGCATTCTGGTAGTGTACCTTATTCCTTAAGATCCCACGTGGTCCGTACAAGCAAGGTGAGGTGCTTCTACAAGCCCCTTCGGCACGAGCCATAGCTAAATTCAGCCTTATAGGGCTCTCCGGGACGGGCCGAGACCGTTGCCGTTGCAAGCTGTTGACAAAGGACCCGCGACAGAGGAAGTCATGAGCGGGAGGGAGAGAGCACCCGATATCACACACGGAAGCAGCATTGCTGCCGATGTATGCGCGGTTGCAGCAGATATCCGACTCGGTG
Organism: Patellaria atrata CBS 101060; assembly: GCA_010093705.1. Classification (NCBI taxonomy): domain Eukaryota; kingdom Fungi; phylum Ascomycota; class Dothideomycetes; order Patellariales; family Patellariaceae; genus Patellaria; species Patellaria atrata. The sequence goes on from MU006096.1 coordinate 1,287,729, forward strand.
CAACACCCGACAATGCACTCCATCGAAGATCTACTTGCGGTGGACAATCCAGGTATGTTGCCACCACCGCTCCGCCCGGCATCTCGATCAAAAGTATTGACTAACAACAATATCCTACCTTACCAATGCCATCAATCATAGCAATCCTGCGAACAATCAGCGGTTATCGCTGCACGCGCGGGTCCGCTGGATGCGGCTAGTGGCGGGCTTGGGGGTAACTCCAGCCACTCACAACCCTCACCGGGAGAAACGGAATTTCACCAGCTTGGAAGCGGCTGAGGGAAGGAATGGAGGGGGAGGGGGAGGGGTGTCACCTGCTTCTATTGTGCTAATCTCCCTGCATGCACATGTGCAGTTTTACCCGAAGGTTGTCGTTTCAACAACGCCTGCACTTTCTGCATGATGCGCACTCTGTGGGTTGCGTTAAGCGAGGCAACCCGGAAACAGTTAACGTCCTGGTATCGGGTCGTGGGGTGTCTGTGGGTACGGGGAATATGGAGTATAGTGTCTAAATTTACCTGCCTAAACTATCACTCTTGTCGTAGGCACTATCGGATCGAACAACGTCGCATCGTATAAACTTCCCCAGCTGATTCTAACAAACTCGTTGCACGACATTCGGTAGGTTTTAAAACTGGTACGCCGTGCAATACTCTGCAGTCGTTCAACCTATCCATATGCTCGCATACTTGAAGGCGTGGAAACGGAAACACGAGACTCGTTTCTTCACGTAGAAACTCAAAATGAATAGAATTCTGCACCGAGAAACACCGAAGCGCCTTCTATATGCTTCATATCAGAAAGGAATCCCTTCGTGGGCTTCATAGGCAAAAAACAAAGAGGGTATAGCTCCCCGTATACTCTACCCTATCTCCATCCATGTTGATAGGGGAGGTGTGGATCCGGACGACCTCAGCAGGCCATTTACTGGGAGATTGGAGTTTTCAATGTAATGAAATCCGATCGTGACATTGACGGAAGCACAGTACCAGGGCGGGGGTGATATTTGCCGACGTGGCTCGCCGGGAAGACCGATCATCAGACAAAAGAGAAACCATGCTTGACTTTGTGGCATCTACACCCTCGCATAAACTCGCAAGACCTGAGAGGGGCGGAAGCTCGTCGGTGACGTAGGTTAAATTGCAGCTGCTCAACCGACTCACAAGTCTATGTCATGGAGAACTGATGAGTCGGATCAGATCGGCCCGAGCGATAATGCCGATATTCAACATTGTCGATCATGACATTGCGGCTGGTTTACTCTGAATGAAGTCCTTCAGGTTTCGCTTCTGTCGCATTCAGCGTCAAGAATTCACAAGAAACGGTCTCCTTGGTGAAACAGATGATCCTAGTGACCCGTCCAACCGCGCTCGTATAAGGCATTTGCAGGACGTGAGGATGAATGTAGACTGTATCACTTGAAATCTGATCTTATGACTGGAAACAGGCATGACGTGGTGGGATACCTCAAGCCAGGCCTATTCAGGAACAAATTCTCTTGGCTACTAGAAGCTCCGACGACGCCGATGGTGCAGAATGAATATTCGTAGTATTGAGTCATCAACGTGGCCTCTCTACCCTAGGCATCTCTACAGATCCACCCAGGGTTTTAGGTTGAAGTATACATATCGAATCGACGGTACTTTGAGCTCTCTCGTCAGAATGATGGCATGTTGGGATTTTTTGGGGAAAGCTCGTCAAGGTGTCTGCAATCGTAGACGTGCCTCTGGATCGACGTGCGTTCACTACATCTCGAATATTGCCCCAGCAATAACTGAGAGTCATGTACTGAGCTGTATCACGTGCCTCGTACGTAATATCAGCGGAGTGTACGAACCTTGTGCCTAATATTTCTTGGACCAACAGCAATTAGATGGGTGGGCAAAGTGTCGACGATTCGTGGTGGAAGACATCTATGAACAATCATCATGACCTCGAACACTCTGAATCCATGCTCTTGCGATTGTGGCGAACGAAACGACACCCTGGTTAGAATCGGTCGGACTTGAATCTGCATGGTTAGTTTGGGGCGAAAGCTGTGATCATGTTAAGACGGCATGAAGAGATACAAACGAGTCCAGTGAATATTAGTGGAAATCCACTGAGTCGCCACTGTCCAGATAAGCCCATAGTGGACAGCTGGCTGCGGCGTGTAACATCCCCCAACCCGCACGGCTAGAGCTTTACTTGACCTTCAAAGGTTGAACGTGTTGGTGGAATGAAGCAGGAAAGTGTACGATGTGACATTGTGGATAGTGTTTGTCGAAGTATGCAGCACAGGTCACATCCACCGCGGCTGAAAGTTCGAAAGCAGGAGAGTTGGCGTGGTGATCGATGATTGAGGCAGATAAGTTCCTTTCCGGTGTCCGTGCCAGGTCTGCTGTGATACTTGCACAGTTTGGCACATATGGATGCCTCTTTCAACGCTCGCCAGAGACATTGTTTATGATAAAAACTAAAGCTTTTACATTCCGCTAGTTGTGAGTAGGAATCCCAAGCTCGTAGATGAAGGAGTGTAGAGTCAGCTCTAAACCCTTGGAAGATAGGAGATCTATTCTGAAGTGCATAGGTTTCATACTACTTCACATGTCGGGGAGGCGACGTTGAACGGAGTTGACTGGCTCTAGCTGAATATTGCTAGATCGAACTCGGATCAGACGATCGATCTCTCCAGGTTTCCAAAATCCTGCAGGCTTCTTGATATATTTTTCGAAGACATTTGAGCGACTTGATAAAGAGAAATTTACCTTCTTGATCAACACCTAGTCTACAGTATCCCAAATATAACGTCCCTTATTCTTCTTTGTGTTTAATGTCAATGGTAGATTTCTCAACAACTACCTTATAGCTCATGTTGAAGATGTTTTTTTTGAAGTTAGCTGATTATCGACGATCGGTGGTACGTCCGTTTCGTTTTGTCCCCCCCTGGTGCTTGCGATGCCGGCTATTTGACGTCAGACGGAACTCGTCTTCTTGCGGTCCGTCGAGCCTTTTTCATGTCTAAGATAAGGGAGAGCCCAGTAATGAGCCCATGAAGCGTACTTACCTCTACTATCTATGTATGGTACAGTACCTATACTCTTACCGTAAAGTTGAGTCGGAGACAAGGCCCAGCTACATGTAGGTGACTTATTCCCTAGGTCTTTCATATTGCCGTATGAAAGGTCTTTTATGCGCCCGCATGAGAGTTACTGTGCAGAAAGATAGTTGTAGTAATAATAACATAATAGGTAGGTGTGCTGCATTTTCGGTTTTTCGATTTGCCGAAACTGCGATGTGGGAACATGTGGTGAAGTTGACAAGTTGGGCAGCATAAGCGAGGGCCAGAGCTTGGACCCCGCCTGAAAAGCGCCCTTGCCGATAAAGGTAATTGTCGATACCTCGGGGTAAGTGTAAGTAAGTCGAGGACCCTAAGTCCCCAATTCCCTTAATCCCAACGCGTTCTGTTTCTATTCTTCTGGAGGAATAGCCGGTAGGGTTATTGTAAGCAGGGTCCTAATGCGAATTCCCACATTTCCACGATAAAATCCTCCTAGATTTGTGGTATCCATGCCCCCTCAACTCGATGTGTCCTGTGCACTCAAGGCCCCCTTGGGCTATCCTGCCACCACTCCTCCTTAGGGTCTTCCACCCTCATATCGATAGCTATCCGTTGATCGGCCGCCTTGCGCACACCTCTCACACATCTCACATCGAAGGGTCTACATCGTGGATTCGAAGGGTCCAAGGTCCTTGATCCCTATCGAGGGTCCTTTTTTTTTTTTTTTCCAATTGATAGATATCATTGGTGAACTTTTCGTTTTGATCGATCTGGAAGCATCAGAAGGAGCATACTCGGCTGCAGAGCTGTGCTGGATAGCTATGGGTTAATCACATCTGCGCCAAAAGTGCAATTGATAACGATAGTTCTATCCCACAAACCCTCATTCCTTCCCTCCTTTGCAGCTGTCTTTCCGCTCCTCCCAAACGGCCCCCGATCGATCAATGATCATTCCCGCTTCCTCTCAAACACGGTGAAAGGGAAGATCTAACAACGGAATCAACTTGGAAAATATCGATCTTTCGATCATTCGATCCGACCATTCTGGTTGGAGAAATCGGAAGCGAAGACGTTTCGGCTTCCCCAGCATCCCTTACCCAGGGCCACGCAGCGCACGCACTCTGAAGAGGCAGCAGTCTCGCAAAATAGCAAGCAACCCGGTCTTTGCTCTGTACCGCTGTACGGCTTGTACGGCTTGTAAGGAGCTATGCTGGACATGGGGATTGATGATTGCTGGGAAGGATTTGGGGGGAAGGGTTCTTGTCTTTGCCTGTCTTTGCTCGACACGGCTACAGTACGGCTAAGGAACAGCTAAGGAAGATCAGGGTTATACCGTAGTTCAGGGTAAACAGCTGGTGGACTTTAGTTTACTTAAGACGCACTTACAGAGCGCACTACTGCGCAGATGCGTTTAAAGTGCGTTTCCTGCAGAAGAATGCCTACCTTACGCTGCCTACCTATGCCCTTCTATTGCCCTACACACTTTGCGATTATTCCTACCGCCCACTACCGGTCCACTACTGCAGTTTTACTGCAGTTTGTGGGGACAAGGGGAGCAATGAATGGGAGAAAACAGACCACAGGGCACATCGTGCTAGACTTGCCCTCCGCTGATTTTCACGCTTTGGGATACCTCAACAGGTCTTTAACACTCCGTTTATCGTCGTCATCAGGTAACCCGCCACGTCTAAAATGGTACAAGCAGGCACCGTAGCTCTTGACACCGCTGTTACAAGCCTCTTACTAGCGTTTCGACCACAGTGCCTTCGTGTCGGTGACAATATACACCAGCATACAATCACCGTAGATGGTAGATGGTCAATTTTCCCCGCTGCCGCCGGAAAGCAGCCAACCCAAACCCAACACACTCGAACACACAAACCGAAAAAGAGATATATATCAGCCATGTTTTGCCTCCCCCTCTGCCGTGAATTCACTTTGCATCGTAAAGCGGGAACTCGCCTTCAGACTAATACCTTTACTGGGTTGACGTCTGACTCTTCCGTCTTCCCCCCTCCCAATCCTCCACTAGAACTACTCCACCTGACTACCTCGACGGTATCGACATATCGTTTGCTCGTTGCAGCTGGTCTCCATCAAATCGGGCCCCACTCCCACGACGATAATACACAACTAGTTTTAATTGCTAGCTTCCGGCTGCGCCAAGGAAGTAAATCGTCTGCTATCTTTGATCTTTCGGCCAGTCCTACGGTCTTGTGACATATTCGCTCCAAGAAAAACAAAGACTCGTCACCACAATCAAACCCCTTCATACATTCGCTGGGAACGAGAATCCGCCAACCGCATTTAATCGAACACCGCGCCTCTCTGCGAACACTGCAGCATCACAAATCAGTATCATTGATCACTGACCTGTACGAGCCGCATCGAGCACATCCAATTCACACGGATCGCCCGATTCTACACAAACCGTTTATCCAACTTCTTCCAACTTCTTCCCCCCCGCCATCTATCGGCTTTATACATCAGTCTTACACCTTGATGTCGGTTGACCTGCGCCAAGAATTCACATATCTTCGTTACCCGTCTCGAGTTGAATCATTCTCGAGATACCAACTTTCGATAAGACCTCGCAAAAGGAAATTTAGTAATTGGACCTGTCCTTCATTGCTTGCAAGAACTGTTTGTCTACCCTGTTCACCATTTGGAAAAAAAAACATCCAGCTAAGAGTCTATAGTGTCTGAGCAACCTCGATAGTTCTACTCTTCTTCCAGTACAACCATCTACTCTAGGCGATTGTGCCTCTCCTTGAATAACAGCTATCACGCTGGCTTGCTATCTGACGATCCGCATAAACAAACGATACGGCCGCTCCCATAGTAATTTAAGTAGTAATAATAGACTAAGTAAAAAGTCGAAATCATGGAGAAAGCAATTGCTACCGCCACGATTGCAATTGTCGAAGACAAACCAACCATGCCTCCCAGCATGTCTCCTTACCCTCCCAATGTGGATGATGAGATCCGCGTTGTTGGGCTAAACGAGTACAAGGAGGCTGCTAGGAGCTTGGCCGAAGCTTTCGCGGTTGACGACACTTGCCGCTACTTCCTCGATACACCCGATCGTGCCCACTGGACCGAGCAGCAGAAATGGGAACTTCATGTCGCAATTCTAGAGTACATAACGTATTCCCATATTCTGAAGGGCTTGGTTACCACTGTTGGGCCAAATTATGGTGCAGTCGCTCTTTGGTAAGTGAGACCTAAAAAATTTCCCAATTGGGAAGTTATAGCAGACCTGAGACATATCAGCTAACAGCCATTCAAGGATGCCACCAAATACAACCAATGACGATTGGCTTACACTTTTGCGCTCTGGTCTCTGGCGTCTTCAATATAAGCTCTCCGCAGAGGGCAAGAAGCGCTTCTTCCAGGAGTTCCTTCCGCTCCTGCACGACACTAAGCATGCCGCTCTCGGCGCACGCGAAGACGACGCGTGGTACCTGGTCTACATCGGAACCCGCCCACAGTCGCGCGGCCGCGGCTACGCGCGCAAGCTCATCGAGCAAATCACCGCTCAAGCGGATAAGGAGGGCCGTCCCTGCTACCTCGAGAGCAGCAACGCGATCAACCCGAAGATCTATCGCAAGATGGGCTTCCAAGAGGTGCGCCGCATCCACCTGCAGCGCGCGGAGCGCAACATCTGCCTCGACATCATGATCAGGGAGCCAGGAGCCGGGCCCCAGCCTGAACCGGAGAAGCCGGAACAGCTAGAGATCTCGGTCATGGCCACGTGATTACACATGATCACACTTTTCAGAGGGTCGAGGCCTAGGCGGTGAACCAGAGCAAGAAAGTTTGGAAAGGCACGGGTTGTACGATGGCTTTGATTAGTCGACATACCTCCGATGCATGAGTACGGCTGCTGCTGCTACACCGCTTGATCCGTGCGCGGATAGAGGGAGACATATGTGAATGTCACGATTATGACCTTAGTAATTTTTACGAGGGACGGAATTGATGATGGGTGAATATGGAAACTGGGATCTTCAAAATCCAGTTGTTTACTGCTTTGTAATGCCTCGTCTGAGATGAGCTATTTTGGTCTTCGTGTCCATTATATTTTGGGTCGGGCTGTTTGCTGCTGAATATTTTTTTTTTATCGTCTCTTACGCTGCCGATCTTGATGATTGATTGCAGTTCAAAATTATCTGCATTTAGGGTTTATGACGGTTTACAAAAATTACTTTACGAGCATTAGTTAGACGATTGAAATGAGTTATGACTTTCTTCTTTTTGCAAAAACTTGGGAATTTTTCGTGTGTGTGTGTATGTTCCTGTAACTCTGTGGGGTATATTATCATGCATCATTTTGCTTTGATGTGGCTGCAGAAACTCAATTGCTTACTCTCTTTTTTCGGAAACGATTAGCAAGGGTGATCCTAGACATTGATATGCTGCTGCAAACACTTGATCGATCGCCGATTGTCGAGCTGATAATATGATATCTTATGATGTATTGGTTACAAGTGACTCTACGCCGATGACAGTCTACTCCCTCAATGTTAATAGGATACCCCTCACTCGGAATTACCGTTCGTTAGTATCTGCATATGAATTATCTCACCGACCTTCAGCTACATCCGTCTGATCTCCGTCTCATTCTCATACTTCTCTAGCCCATCTAGGTTCTCCCACCATTCGAAGAGCATGCTTTCGCATATGAGCTTGAACCATGGGGTGAACTTTAACGAGTTATCCTTGAACATGGTTCTGAGCTCGTCAGCGGAGACATAACAAGTGTCACGCACTTCGTTCAGGTTTGGTTCCAGTGTTACATTTGCTCGGATGAAGAGAATGTAGTCAACTACGGTAGGTATCCCAATTAGTTCTTTGCTTTCCTTGTACTTGTATGTTCGGCAATGCCATGTACTTACTCTCGTGCTCACCCCATTTTCCATCACTCGGTGCGAGATAGTGGATCCTTGTCAGGAACCTGAAGTCGTCTAGAGGGACCTCCTCTTTCTTTATTCCGAGCTCATGATTTAACTTGCGTTGTGCTGCTCTCCTGACTCCTTGGACTGACGCTTCAAGACCCGTTCCTGTCTCGCCAGGAATACCCAGGGGATGGGAGCAGCACGTGTTCGTCCACATATCCGGGAACGTTATCTTTTCGGTGGCGCGCTGTTGGAGGAGGAGACGGTTGTGGGAGTCGAAGAGGAAGACAGAGAATGCACGATGGAGGAGTCCTTGGTTAATATTGCTCATCAAATGGCCTACAGAAACGAAATGTTAGTATAATATCACTTCTGGCTATTATGTCTAGGAACCTTGAAGGTGGTGTAAAAGGCGGACTGTGGCGAGCGAACATACAAACTTTCTTGCTCGCGCTACCGATGGGGAGATCATCATTGTCGAGCACAATACACATCTCGTCCATCAAGCGGATCTGCTCCTCATCGTAACCTTCTAGGTCTGCGTCGCCACGATTGTTGGCGGACCCGCCAATCAGCGTGGTGTTAACATCCTCGCCGAAGAGTCTCAGGATACGATCTGCCTCAATTGGCTGGGTTTGAGTGACGGTAACTGTAGTACTCATAGCGAAACTATTCTATAGAGATATGAGAGGAACTGAGGAAGACGCGACAGTGAAGGAGGTGGTGTTGAGAATTTATTAGAAGGGACTTGTGTTGAAAGCGGGAGGGGATCTGCAGGGACTGAGGAAACCTGGTCAAAGCTCGGACTTTAAAACCGAACCACGATTTTGATATCGTCTGTATTCAGTTTGCTTCGGAATTCTTGTTCATATGTGTAAAGACGAGAAGGTCTAATGGAAGCCTTCGGGTCTCACCTAATGATCACAATGGATGAGAACTACCGTTTAGCTGGTTGTGTGTCACTGAGGCAACCTGACCAAAATAGCCGTACTACAACTGAACTATTTGTATCTCCTGATGATGAAGATATGAAACTGTCCCTGAGTGACCTGTGCCAATCGTTCATTGTCTACACGATTGAACTAGTTTCTTGGTAAATGCACTTCAGCTAGGAGAGAGCTCACATCGGGATATCGATAGTCAGTTCGGACTGATAGTCAGCATCCATGCCGTATCATATCACTTAAATGGTGGAATGCTACAGAACTTTTACTTCGCACGGTGAGGTGTATAGAACGCGAACATGCTGTCAAGATGTTCGTCTCTCCTGTCAGATGCCGTACGATAATGGAGTCAGACTGTTGGTTCCTCGTGCAACCACAAATTCGCCCTTCTCCGTTACCGCCCCAGTTTCACCTTCATCTGAAAGGACGATCAGATTGAATTAGCTAAAACCTTTGTGAGAATATACCTGACTGCTATCGCTGCCGGTATCTTATAGACAATCTAACATAATAGAGGACAGAGCTAGGGAACTACCAGTCCCAATCATGATAAATGAAGTTATTGAGAAGACTAGACAAACCATTCCTATGGGCGAACATCTTGTAGCGGCAATTGAGCAATCGTCATTTTATATTGGAACTGTGTTGTGGTTGTGATAAGGTATGAGGTTGGCGGGCAGAACCTGAAGTATTATGCAGGAGAAGGACGGAGATCACACCGAAATTTAACCGGCAAGTTAGCAACCCCGAGCGGGACGTGTCTACGCGACTTTAAGATTATTGAGTGAACGGACATTTGCAAAACACTGAAAACAACATACACGGGAACGATTCCAAGCCGCAACTGAACGCCCGATCCTCCTATCATCCGGTTATTGACATCTTCCTCTCCGGCTAGGCCACATGTCTTTCCTATCGATCTTGCGATAAATCAACACATGGAGGGCCCGCTGCTCTCCCCAGGGGCGAACGGGGTCCAGTCCCCAAACCCTCCAACGCCTACTATAGATCCTCAGTTAATTGTGGATCATCTAATAGGAGTTTTACATGTAACATTTGGAGCGTCAGAGCAAGACTTACAAGCTCCCGGAAGCTTGTTGTCGAAATCGAGACTCCCAGATACACTACAACGGTGCACCCGATTTGCGTTAGAGACACAACCAGCCTTGTACATACAGAAGGACGTCGTGGAGACAAATGGAACTGTGACTTCTGGGGATGGAGCAGGTAATCATCCGGATTTGCGGTTCCCTTAACATTTGCTTACTATTATTTAGTTAACGCTCCTCATTTTTCATATACCCTCTCTTCGGAGCTCTCTTACTCGCCGACTTGCATAGCTACCTTGGTTATATTTAAAGTCACGCCGACTATCGATCCCTCCCTTCCAATCACCTCGCAAGTACATGTTATCAATCTTCCTGGAATTAGTGCCGCAAGCACTTCTTCGGCTCAGATTCCTGGTGCTTCGCCTTCTGCGCTTATACATTCACTCCTTCGTTTGGCTATCTCACCATATTTTGACGCATATACTAGAAATCAAGATGGGACACAGACAGGATGGTCGAAAGGGGACGTGGATGCGCGAACGGGGATCCCAAGTACTAAGAAGAAGATTGCGGAGCTCGAACTAAGTCTTCTTCATCTGCAGCAGAACATTGAGATACCGGAACTCTCCCTATCAATGCATCCTGTGATCCAATCTGCACTTGATGCTGCTGAGGCCCGCGGAGTGAGACCTTCGACGGATTTAATCCCAGCAGAATTACTAGCGGATAGTACTTTTCTGAACAATCTTCAGTCCACGGTTAACAACTGGATCAAGTCTATCCAAACAATTACGAAGACGAGTCGGGATCCCTCAACTGGTACAGCAACCCAAGAGATCAACTTCTGGCTATCAATGGAATCTGCTTTGGAATCAATAGAAGCACAGCTACGTAGTGATGGAGTCCAACTGACTATGGAGGTGCTCCGACATGCTAAGCGTTTCCAAGCTACTGTCAGTTTTAGCGCTGACACTGGCCTAAAAGAGACTACGGACCTTGTCCAGAAGTATAATCAGCTTATGCGAGACTTCCCCTTGGATGACCTTCTTTCCGCTACATCTTTGCAGAAAATACTAGAGGCGATTGTCCAGATATTTGCCCACCTGAACAAGAAGCTCCGTATCTGTCCCTATCCCGTTCGTCGGGCGCTTCTACTTGTCGAGGCCATCTCCGGAGACCTGGATGCGCAGCTACATAAACTCCTACACGGAAGGTCTTTAATGCACCTCGACTATCAAGAATTCGAGTCGATAATGGTAATTGCGGACCGTATATGGCAGACTTGGGAGGATAATGTCAAAGAATTTACTACCGTGGCACGTGAGGCAATTCGGCGAAGAAACGAAAAACTTATCCCTATTAAGATTACTGCGCGTCACCTTCAAACTAGAAACCGTCTTTCTTACGTAAGGACTTTCCGAGCTAACCATGAGCAACTTCAGCATACTATCATCAACGTTCTTGGGGCGGAATCTGCGCCTAGAGATTCTAAGGATGCAGCAAATGGTGGTGGTCCTATTGTAATAGAAGAGATTGGCGATGTAGATGCTGTAGAGGAAGTTGCGCAAGCTTATACGGCCCTTAAAGATGTTGATATTCTTGATGTCTCGCCTGAGGGTACTCGGATATGGGCTCAAGCAGAGGAGACTTATAATGAACGAACATCCAGAGTTGAAAATTCAATCATCGCTCGACTACGGGATCGTTTGGCGACTGCCAAAGCCGCGAACGAGATGTTTCGCGTCTTTTCTAAATTCAACGCCCTCTTTGTGAGGCCAAAGATCAGAAGCGCTATCGCCGAATACCAAGTACAGTTGATTGACAGCGTTAAGAATGATATATCTGGGCTCCACGAGAGATTCAAGCAACAATATGGCCACTCAGAGGCACATGCCATGGCTCAGTTACGGGACCTGCCTCCAGTGTCTGGCGCAATCATTTGGGTTAGACAAATTGAGCGACAACTTGATGCTTACATGGGAAAGGTGGAAGATGTCTTGGGTAGGGACTGGATTCTACACGCCGAAGGTCAGAAACTCCAAAATGAAAGTAACATGTTTCGAAAGAAATTACAAACAAGGCCGATTTACGATGCTTGGTTGCAAGAAGTTGCGAGGAGAAATCTTTCCATCGCGGGACGACTATTTGCTATTAATCGTAACCGTGCTGCAGGCAATTCCTTGGAACTCAATGTTAACTTTGATCCTCAGATTATTGCATTATTCAAGGAAGTAAGGAATCTCCTTTGGTTAGGCTACCAAGTCCCACATGCGGTCAACAATGTCTCGAAAGAAGCAAAACGTGTATATCCTTATGCGGTCAGTCTCATGGAAAGTGTACGGACTTATGCGCAGACTATCCGGAATATCGATGAGATGGGTGCGGTTTCAATTCTCCTCAACGGGTATCGCAACGATGTCCAGACCTTGGTGACCAAAGGCGTCCCTTTAAAATGGGAGTCCTTTGTGCATGCTTATGACCTGCATATTAGACAGGCACCTTATTCTGGGGCAACAGAATCTGCCGTTACGGCCACCAGGACGGAGAGTAGACATGTCCAATTCGTTCGCGAGTTTGCTTCTGCAGTTTCAATTCTGCAGTCCAAGGTGGATAAACTTGCTGGAATCCACCAGACAGTTGAGCATGCACTCAAGAACTTGGAGAGCTGCGCTTATAAGACTGAAATCTTTCGTCACGAACTAGTCAGTATTCAAGCCGCCATGGATAACCTAAATCTCGAAAACTTTGTCAACTTGACATATTGGGTTTCCCATATCAATTCTAGGGTCGAGCAGATACTTCTCGTGCGCTTGAGACGTGCTGTTTCCGAATGGATAGACGCATTCCAATCATTCGAGGATAATGCACAAGATAATTATAATAACTCGATCGAGCAGCGAGGCGACGTATCACCCAAGGAGGTACCTCCGTTGAAATATCTCACTCATGTGATGACCATGCGTAATCAGGTCATTTTTCTCGACCCACCGCTTGAGTTTGCTCGTGCAAGCTGGCTTGAACAACTGCAACTCTGGCTAGGCGTTATTTGTAATCTGGAAAAGATACAGGCGTCTCGCTATGAAATGCGGTTGGACGTAGCTCGGGAATTTAAGACTTCACGATTTTCAGACTTACCGAAACTCTGCACGGAACCATTATCCAAGGTATATGCCGCGGTTGAGAGTAGGATCACGGATGTTACTGAATACGTAGACAAATGGTTGCAGTTCCAATCATTATGGGATCTACAATCCGAACAAGTCTACGAGGCTCTAGGCGAAGATCTTTCCAAATGGCTGCAATTATTACTCGATATCCGAAAGACTAGGGCAACATTTGACACGTCGGAAGTCAGCAGAAGTTTTGGTTATGTTACAATTGACTATGAACAGGTCCAAGACAAGGTTAATGCCAAGTACGATCAATGGCAGCACGATATAATGGTGAAGTTTGCCAGTCGCCTGGGTACTACTATGGCGGATAGATTGGGTGAGATCGAAAAAGCACGGAAAGATTTGGAATCTCAAACGCTGGAAAGTACGGAAACCACTCAAGCCGTAACTTTCATCACCAGGATCCAACAATATCATCGAAAGGAAAAGGCTTGGGCTCCTGAAATCGAAACATTCCGTCAAGGCCAAGCCACTTTATACCGTCAACGATATCAATTCCCTCCGGAATGGATAGACATAGATCAGATCGCTAACGAGTGGGATGCATTTTCCGACATTTTGGCTCGGAAGTCAAAAACTTTCCAAGACCAGAAGGATGCATTGTCCGCCAAGATTCTTGCTGAAGACAAGCTTGTGAATCAAAAAATTGCTGAAATTGTAACCCTTTGGCAGGAGGAGAAACCCGTAGCCGGAACCATACCACCGGGAGAAGCGACAGCGACTCTGCAGTCCTTCGACACCCGCCTATCATATTTGCGTGATGAAGCTAGCGAAGTCTCAAAAGCTAAGGAGGCACTCGATCTCCCAGCTTCTGCAGAAAATATCCTATCCAGTTTATTAGAGGAAGTTCAAGACTTCAAGTCTGTGTGGGCAGCATTAGCGACCGTATGGAACAGTGTCAACGAACTTCGGGAAAGTCTGTGGACGACTATACAACCTCGAAAGCTACGCCAGTCTCTTGATAATCTCATTAAGCTGACAAAAGAGATGCCAAGTCGTATGCGCCAATATGCGGCTTTCGAACATGCACAAAAGGTTCTCCGTGACTTACTAAAAGTTAATCCCATTCTATCAGACCTCCGTTCCGAAGCGGTTCGCGAACGTCACTGGGCTAAGATATTCAAAGCGCTGAGACCTTCGAAGAGGTATTCTCAGCTATCCATGACTCTTGGAGACGTTTGGGATCTCCAGTTAGGCCCTAGTGAAGCCGTAATTCGAGATGTCATTACTCAGGCTCAAGGTGAAATGGCTCTAGAGGAGTTTTTACGTCAAGTTCGGGACACCTGGCAAAATTACGCTCTGGAGCTTGTCAATTATCAGCAGAAGTGCAGACTCATACGAGGCTGGGACGATCTTTTCGCAAAATGCAGCGAAAACTTGAACTCCTTACAAGCGATGAGACACTCACCTTACTATCGGGAATTTGAGGAGGATGCTTCGTCATGGGAAGAAAAGCTGAACCGTGTGCATGTGCTCTTCGACGTCTGGATTGACGTGCAAAGGCAATGGGTCTATCTCGAAGGAGTGTTCACAGGCAACGCTGATATAAAACATTTACTTCCGAATGAATCTCAACGATTCAACAACATCAATGCCGAGTTTATGACCGTCATGAAGAAAGTGTCGAAGTCCCCTTTCGTCTTGGATGTTCTTGCAATTTCTGGTGTGCAGAAGAGCTTAGAACGTCTTGCGGACAATCTTAATAAGATTCAAAAGGCCCTGGGCGAGTATCTCGAACGGGAGAGAGTCTCATTTCCACGCTTTTACTTCGTCGGTGATGAGGACCTATTGGAAATCATCGGTAATAGTAATGATACAGGACGCATCGCCAAACATCTTAGAAAGATGTTCGCTGGTTTATCAGGCTTGAGAACTGACGATAACTCATTAATCACCGGTTTCACTTCCAAGGAGGGAGAACTAGTTCAGTTGAAAAAGGAGGTCTCCCTGATCAAGACCCCTAAAATCAACGAGTGGCTCGCTGCTCTTGAACACAGTATGAAGAATACCCTGGCGGAATTGCTGTCGGAAGCAGTAATGGAGTTCACGGATATCTTTAGCGCCGAATCTTTAGATGCCGACGCCTTTGGCTTCTATATCAAGAATTTCCCCGCTCAAATTGTTGTTTTAGCGACCCAGGTATGCTGGACATCGAAAGTAGATGAAACTCTGCAACACGGAGGCTCTGCCTTACAAATCCTTCTAAAGAAAGAAAAGGATATACTTCGCCTTCTCGCTAGTGCGGTTTTGGGGGATTTGGATCCTCTCCATAGGAAAAAGTGTGAACATTTGATCACAGAGTTTGTTCATCAACGAGGTGTGATTGAAGAGCTTATCAGCGTCGGTGCTGACACTGCAAATCATTACCGATGGCTCAAACACATGAGATATGTTTACACTCGAGAGGGCGATCCCCTTGCTCGTCTCAAGGTGAAGATGGCCAACGCTAGCCTTGATTACGGATTCGAATATCTAGGAGTCCCAGAACGGCTTGTCCGCACACCTCTAACGGACAGATGTTTCCTTACTCTAACACAAGCCTTATGTCAGCGACTCGGTGGATCACCTTACGGACCTGCCGGTACTGGAAAGACAGAATCGGTAAAAGCACTAGGTCTCCAGCTGGGTCGATTCACCCTTGTCTTCTGTTGTGACGACACTTTCGATTTCCAAGCAATGGGACGTATCTTCTTGGGTATCTGTCAGGTTGGAGCTTGGGGTTGTTTCGACGAGTTCAACCGTCTTGAAGAGCGCATCCTTTCAGCCGTCTCGCAACAAGTGCAAAATATCCAGCTGGGGCTTAGGAAAGGAGCAATTGATCCAAAGGCTCAAATTGATCTTATTGGGCGAACCCTACGCGTGGATCCCAACACTGGCATCTTCATTACCATGAATCCCGGATACGCAGGTAGATCCAACTTGCCGGACAATCTGAAGAAATTATTCCGAAGCGTTGCAATGTCCAAACCAGACAAGGAGCTAATTGCAGAAGTCATGCTCTATTCCCAAGGTTTCACCCGCGCGAAAGAAATCTCGAAGCAGATCGTACCGTTTTTCGACGAGTGCTCCAAGAATCTCTCGAGCCAAGCTCATTACGATTTCGGATTGCGTGCGCTCAAGAGCGTTTTAGTTAGCTCTGGAGGTCTCAAACGCGCTCGACTTGTTGTTACCAACGATGGCATTTCGGATGAGGATATTCTGGAGCCTCAGATCATGGTTCAAAGCTTACGCGAGACTGTGGCACCCAAGCTCATTCGCAGCGATGTTGATCTCATGCAGGAGATTGAAAAACGTTCATTCCCTGGAGTCGAATATATCCCAGCTCCATTAGAAGCATTGCAGAAGGCCATTCGCGAGGTTGCAGCGGAAGACAGACTTGTGGTCAATGATGTTTGGATGACTAAAGCTCTGCAATTATACCAGATACAAAAACTTCATCACGGTGTAATGATGGTCGGTTCCTCTGGTTCTGGCAAGTCGGCTACTTGGAAGACCTTACTCAAGGCGCTTCAGCGGACAGAGCAAGTAGAAGGCGTATCTCATGTCATTGATCCAAAAGTAATGTCTAAGGAAAGCTTATACGGTAACCTGGACAGTACTACGAGAGAGTGGACTGATGGGCTGTTCACTAGCATTTTGCGCAAAATCGTTGACAATTTGCGTGGAGAGGATTCAAAACGTCACTGGATTGTGTTTGACGGCGATGTTGACCCAGAATGGGTAGAAAACTTGAATAGTGTCTTAGATGACAACAAGTTGCTGACTCTTCCGAATGGTGAACGACTAAATCTTCCGTCTAACGTTCGCATAATGTTCGAAGTCGAAACATTGAGATATGCTACCCCTGCCACGGTCAGTCGTTGTGGTATGGTTTGGTTTAGCGATGATACTGTCAGCACCGGTATGATGATTACACATTATCTGGAGGGTCTCAGAAATGCAGCTCTCGGGGATCTCGAAGATGAAGCCACTGCTCCAGGACAGCAACCGCAAGATGTATTATTAGCACAACAGAAGATGGCCAATATTCTCCAGGCCCGTCTTGCGGAGAGCGATTTTATTGAGAGTGGTCTTACTGAGGCTCGGAAGTACCACCATATTATGGATTTCACCGCCATTCGTGCCCTCAATACTTTGTTCTCTCTCCTTAACAAAGCTTGCAGAAACGTCATTGAATATGACATTCAACATCCCGACTTTCGCCTCGACGATGACGTTATTGAATCATATCTCACGAAGAAGTTACTCCTTGGATTAGCTTGGTCTTTCACTGGAGATTGCCCCCTCGTCGAGCGGAAAGCATTTGGGGACGCTGTTGCGAGTTTCACAGCAGTAGAATTACCATCACTCAGTGAGACTGCGTCTCTTATCGATTATGATGTTTCCCTACCTCATGCAAATTGGATCCTTTGGACATCTCAAGTTCCTAAGATTGAGATCAACACTCATTCAGTCACCCAAACCGACGTTGTTATTCCTACCCTTGACACTGTCCGTCATGAAGATGTGCTGTATTCTTGGTTGGCTGAGCACAAACCTCTACTCCTCTGTGGTCCCCCAGGTTCCGGAAAGACAATGACCCTCTTCAGCGCTCTACGTAAGAACTCAGAGATGGACGTTGTCGGGTTGAACTTCTCTAGTGCAACAACCCCTGATCTCATCATTAAGACTTTCGAACAATATTGTGAATATCGTAAAACTATGAATGGCGTCCAACTTGCGCCTACGCAGATCGGCCGCTGGCTCGTTATTTTTTGTGACGAAATCAACTTGCCCGCTCCAGATAAATACGGCACTCAGCGAGTAATTTCGTTTCTTCGGCAGCTTGTTGAACAGAACGGGTTTTGGAGAACTACAGACAAGACATGGGTTACCTTGGACCGTATCCAATTTGTTGGTGCTTGTAATCCTCCAACTGATGCAGGCCGTACTCCCATGGGCCTACGATTTTTAAGACACGCTCCATTGATCATGGTAGACTATCCTGGCGAACTTTCTCTTCTACAGATCTACGGAACATTCAACGATGCTATTCTCAAAATCATTCCTTCACTCCGCGGATACTCAGATTCTCTTACCAAGGCAATGGTTCAGCTGTACTCAGAATCCCAGCGACAATTTACTCCCGATATACAACCGCATTACGTATATTCACCAAGAGAGCTCACCAGATGGGTAAGGGGTATCTACGAAGCGATCCGGCCGCTCGAAGACCTTTCTATGGAAGGCCTTGTAAGAATTTGGGCGCATGAGGCTCTGCGACTCTTCCAGGATAGGCTAATTGATGAGGATGAGCGTAAATGGACAGAAGATAGTGTGCATCGGATCGCTCTAGAGCACTTTCCAATCCTAGCGGACGATAAATCAAAGGAAGAGAAGGCACTTGGAGCCCCAATTCTTTTCTCTAACTGGTTGTCAAAGAACTACGTTTCGGTAGAACGCGAACAGCTCCGCGAATTTGTCAAAGCTCGACTTAAGACCTTCTGCGAAGAAGAAGTTGATGTTCCTCTGATCCTTTTCAATGATGTCCTGGAGCATGTTCTCCGGATAGATCGCGTCTTCCGTCAACCACAGGGCCATCTTATTCTTATTGGTGTCAGTGGAAGTGGCAAAACAACTTTGTCTCGATTTGTCGCTTGGATGAACGGATTGAAGGTGTATCAGATAAAGGTTCATGGGAAGTACTCAGCTGAAGATTTCGATGATGACCTTCGAAACGTCCTTCGGAGATGTGGTTGCAAGGGTGAAAAGATCTGCTTCATTATGGATGAATCTAACGTCCTAGACTCCGGTTTCTTGGAGCGCATGAACACACTATTAGCAAACGCCGAGGTTCCTGGTCTCTTCGAAGGTGATGAGTTCGCATCTCTCATGACCGCATGCAGAGAAGGCGCGCAGCGTCAAGGTCTCATACTTGACTCGCAAGAAGAGTTATACAAGTGGTTCACGCAACAAATTGTCAAGAACTTACACGTCGTCTTTACTATGAATCCACCAGAAGAGGGACTGTCGTCAAAAGCTGCTACTAGTCCTGCCTTGTTCAACAGATGTGTCCTCAACTGGTTCGGAGATTGGTCCGATCAAGCTCTTTTCCAAGTTGGCTCTGAGTTGACTCAATCAATTGACCTTGACCGGGTAAACTACTCCGCACCAGACAGCATACCGGTTCTTTACAGAGATTTAGCTCTTCCTCCATCTCATCGTGAGGCTGTAGTCAACGCTATGGTGTACATTCATTACTCACTCCAGAGAGTAAATACCCGGTTGCAAAAGCAGCAGAACAAGGTTACTTATCTAACACCTCGCCATTTCCTCGATTTTGTCGCACAGTACGTCAAGCTATACAATGAGAAACGAGAAGATCTCGAAGAGCAGCAACGCCACTTAAACGTCGGTTTGGAGAAATTACGTGAGACTGTTGATAAAGTGCGAGATCTGCGTAAGAGCCTTTCGGAAAAACAAGTCCAATTGGAAAAGAAAGATACTCAAGCCAACGAAAAGCTCCAGAGAATGATCGCTGATCAAAGGGAAGCCGAGCAACGGAAAACCACGTCACTTGAGATCAAGGTTGCGTTAGAGAAACAGGAGAAGGAGGTAGCAACACGGAAAGAGATTGTGTTGAGTGATCTGGCTATGGCTGAACCAGCAGTTGAAGAGGCGAGAGAGAGTGTCAGTAAGATCAAGCGGCAGCATTTGACTGAAGTGCGTTCCATGCAAAATCCACCAGCAGGTGTAAAACTCGCCCTTGAATCAGTCTGCACATTACTTGGACACAAAGCAACGGATTGGAGAAGCATCATGGCAATTATCCGCAAGGACGATTTCATTGCGAGCATCGTCAATTATGATAACGAGAAGCAGATGACCAAGGTTCATCGGACTAAGATGCGGAACGAATTTCTATCCAAGGAAGACTTCACATACGAGCGAGTGAACCGGGCGAGTAAAGCTTGCGGTCCGTTAGTACAATGGGTTGAAGCGCAAGTCAATTATTCAGAGATTTTAGATCGCGTCGGGCCACTCCGGGAAGAAGTTGAGCAGCTAGAAGAACAGGCATTAGAAACGAAAGCAGAAGCACAAGCGATTGAGAACACGATTCGAGATCTGGAAAGCAGTATTGAACGATACAGAGCCGAATATGCGGACCTTATCAGCGAAACCCAGGCTATTAAATCAGAAATGGCCCGTGTTCAGTTCAAGGTTGATCGAAGTGTACGCCTTCTGGACAGTCTATCATCGGAGAGGACTCGATGGGAGGAAAGTAGCAAATCATTCGAAACTCAAATCAACACAATTGTCGGGGATGTTCTAGTAGCTGCGGCTTTCATAGCGTATTCAGGTTATTATGATCAACAATACCGCAAGAATATGATGGAGGACTGGCTACATCAACTGTCGCAATCAGGTATTAGCTACAAACCGCTTAACCCTGTGACTGAGTATCTGTCCACCGCCGACGAGAGAATCGGATGGCAGGAAAACTCATTACCTGTGGATGATCTATGCACAGAGAACGCGATCATCCTAAAACGCTTCAACAGATACCCTTTGATCATTGATCCATCTGGTAGAGTTACGGAATTCTTGCAGAACGAATGCAAAGAGCGTAAACTCACCGTCACAAGTTTCCTGGACGATTCCTTTACCAAACAATTAGAAAGCTCTCTTCGCTTCGGGAATCCAATTCTCATTCAGGATGCAGAGCATCTTGATCCCATCTTGAACCACGTATTAAATAAAGAATACCAGAAGACTGGAGGACGTGTTCTTATTCAACTAGGCAAGCAGGAAATCGACTTCTCGCCATCATTCAAACTTTTCCTTTCCACAAGAGATCCTTCCGCAATGTTTGCACCAGATGTGTGCAGTAGGACCACCTTTGTCAATTTCACCGTCACACAGAGCAGTCTACAGACACAGTCCTTAAATGATGTCTTAAAATCAGAGCGTCCCGACGTGGATGAAAGACGCTCCAATCTCATCAAGATGCAAGGCGAATTTAGCGTACATCTTCGTCAATTGGAGAAACGCCTTCTCCGTGCTCTCAACGAATCCCATGGCAACATCCTCGATGATGACCATGTTATTGAGACACTTGAGACCTTGAAACGAGAAGCTGCCGACATCACCGCAAAGGTTGCGGAAACTGAGGGTGTCATGACAGAAGTGGACAATATTACACAACAGTACATGGTGGTTGCTAGATCATGTTCTGCCATTTTCGCAGTTCTCGAACAGTTGCATCATTTGAACCACTTCTATCAATTCTCACTTCAATACTTCGTGGACATTTTTCAGACGGTACTTCGAATTGCGAAGAAGTCATCAGCCGAATCTAGCCACAATGTTCGTATCGACCTTATCCTGAAGGAGTTGTTCCTAAACGCCTATTATCGCACCTCATTGTCATTGTTACAAAAAGATCGGGTCACACTAGCAATGCTTTTAGCACAGGCTGCACCCTACAATATGGACAAAGGATTGATAGATGTTGTCCTTGATAAAGATCTAGAAGGTGTAGACGTCTCAACGGAGCCCGAACGAAGGGAGGAAGCCATGGCCCGGGCATCAAAACATCGACTGTTTAAGAATGAAATCTCAAAGATATCTGCCGATGTTTGGGATAGGTTTTTCACGGAGGAGTTTGCAGAGAACTTCGTCCCAGCTATCTGGCCAGTGGAGATTCGACCTCTCGACCAAGGACTTCTCTCCCTAATTCTCGTCAAGCTCTTCCGTGTCGATCGTTTCGTCCCAGCAGCCGAAATATTTGTTACTGAAGTCTTCGGGAAAGGTCTCTTTGATGCTAGCGGTGATCTAGGCGATATCGTCAAACAGGTTACCGCCGGTACTCCAGTGGCGCTCAGCTCTAGCCCCGGTTTTGATGCAAGTTACAAAGTGGATAATCTCGTTGAGCGTACCCATGCTAATTGTACGAACATTGCAATGGGTTCAAACGAAGGTGTTGCCAGTGCCGACAAAGCAATTAATCACGCTGCGGCTACTGGGTCCTGGGTACTTGTCAAGAACGTCCATTTGGCACCTACATGGCTCCAGAGCTTGGAGAAACGCATTGATTCTCTCAAACCCCATCCCGATTTTCGATTGTTCCTTTCCATGGAGTCTAGCCCGAAAATTCCCGTCAACCTCCTCCGTGCTTCTCGCGTACTAATGTACGAACAACCAGCTGGTATCCGCGCCAACATGAAAGACTCCCTTACATCCATGGCGACTCGTGCAAGTAAGGAACCGGTCGAGCGAGCAAGAGTGTACCTTTTGCTTTCTTTCCTCCACGCAGTTGTTCAAGAACGACTTCGGTATGCACCAAACCTAGGATGGAAGGGCTTTTGGGAATTTAATGATAGCGATGTAAGTAACGCACTCAAACTGATTCTCCAGCCTCGATGTTTAGTAGACTAACAATCTCTATAGTACGAATGCTGCACTAACATTATTGACACCTGGATTGAGTCTGTTTCCGCCGGCCGCACAAACGTTGCCCCACGCAATCTTCCCTGGTCTATGATCCGTCTCCTCGTTACCGAAATGTACGGCGGCAAAATCGATGATGCTGAAGACTTCGCTACCCTTGGGACACTCGTCGAGCAGTTTCTCACTCCCGCCGCATTCGAAGAGGGTCATCAGATAGTGCAGGACGCGCAACAGGGACCTCTAATCTTACCAGGTGGAATCAGCATTAAGGACTTCTTGCAATGGGTCAATCAATTGCCGGAAAGAGAACCACCGGTATACTTGGGCTTACCGGCAAACGCAGAGAAGTTGTTGCTTGTAGGACAGGCTAGAGAGATGGTGGGAAATCTCGGTACTGTTATGGGAATGTTGGATGAGGGGGATCAAGTCATGGCTCAGGCGGAAGAAGTAGCGTAATAGTAGATGGGACCGAAGGAGTTGTAGGGATAGTCGAAGGATATCCGTTCATAAGAAGCGAAGGTCTCATTTGTGCTACTTAGGGAAAATTCTCTTTTCCCTCCTCTCTTTTGTATTAGGTTTGAGAGCTTAGCGTTGCATGTTGCCACGGCGCAGGTGGATGGGCACGGTTTATTGTCATACTGGAATGGGGGGCAGGGCGACTCAGATTGTTTTCATTCTCTGGTTTTTCTCATATACCCCAGAGCAAGTTGGAGTTCCGTATTTCGAGCGGGTTGGAATTCTTGACACTGAAATTGTTTCTTTCGCTTTTTAAGGCTATGTAGTTAAATTGTGTATAAATTATAGTTCTAATTGAGATATTTTCTCAGATATTAGTTATACTGAAGTTCTTTTGAGTGGCAAACGCCAAAGCAGAGGAGATCACCGTCAAGATCCAGGTTGCTGGGAAAGCTGCACATTAATATATCTGTTTATTTTGTGGGTTCAAGATCCGGTAGACTCGTGGTTTAGATGAATTTTAATCAATCTATAAGTGCACGGCCGATGTTATCGTCTCTTGGCAACAAGGCACGGTGTAGTCTTCAAAACTTTAAAACGACCAGAACAAGCACATACACCCTCCATCGAGTCCTTTCATAGTATAAAGGAGCATTTAACAACCTGATTCACCGATATGTTTCGCCTGGGACCTTCAGAGCTAGATTCACGCTTTGCGCGATATATTTTACATTGTTGAAGGTTAGCTCTATCATCGCCCTTGTCGGGGCTAGCATCCATCTGGCCAAGGTACGCTTGCTGTACACATCGCAGCCATGCTATCACGATAGACTCTACTTTTTCCCTTTATGTTATTACGGCGATGTTAGGGGTCTTTTCCAATCGTAAGTGTACGGTGAAAAGTGCGCTCACCAGTGACGGGGTCTGTGGAGAGGTGGTAAGATAAAGCAGCAAGCTCTCTCTATTATTGGTTGTCTCAATTCATGATCCTTATGCTACCTGTCGTTCTCAGCTAATGGAGGTTACTAAGATGAGCTATAGGTTATCTGGCCATATGCACTTGTAAGCTAAGATGGCATCAGACGAGCTGATACCAAGACGTGCAAGCTTAAAGTATTTCTTTTCCGTCCTTTCCACATTTCTATGGTCTCTTCAGTCCATGTCTTTTCTCTCAGCGGCACTGTTTACAAATCATCTTTATTCGGAAAAGGTTTCAATGATCAAAATCAAAACATCACTCGGGAAAGGATGATTGTTATTAGCGAAAGCTAAAGCGAAAGCGAAAGCATAATTCCTCTGAACATCCAAATTCTCTCATCGTCGACGTAGGTGCTTACACAATCATATTGTTCTATTGAAAGCTAGAGACTTCCCCGAAATGCCCACAAGTCTACTACTCCCTCAACTATGACAACGTCAAGAGGTCCCTATGGTATCAAAATCTGATGATATGATTGAAAGAAAATGCTGAAGTATATGATCACAGAACAAATGAACAGTATCAATCCACAACTAGAGCTCCTATTATTCCATCGAGCCGTAAAGTCTCTGCACCGTTATCCCTCAAAGTGTACTCGGTAGCCCAGACGCCGGAACCACCTGGAATGCCGAAAAGGAGAAGTCCTCGAACTTATGCCTCCCAAGATCTGATCTCGGCATATCGTCGTTGGTTCAAAGGAGGTGTGACCTCAGCACCTGAAAAGATATAAGATTAGTCATGGGTAAGGTCTCCAGAGTTCCAATCGACATACTCGTAGTATTCTTGCATTCAAGGCAACCACCGCAAACTTCATCCATCTTGCAACTCCAGCAGACAAATGCGGCCTGGGGACAGCCGCTGATACAACCGCAAGAGTGGGTATTGGCAGCAGATGCAACGAGGCCCATGGCCAGGGCGATAAGAACAGAGGCGGAGAACTTCATTTTCGAAGATATTTGAGAGTGAGTGAGGAAGCACGAGATAAGATGATATTAGATTCGTTGGAAAGATTGTGCAGAGAGCTTGAGATGGTGAGGTATTCTGGAGAACGTACAAGCAATTCTTCAGCTAACAAAGCCGCATTTTATAGTCGATGGAAACACATAGGAGACTCGAATTCCAGTATGCTCAAGGCTCCCAGCAAGACTATCCGTTGCACCCATAGTCTGGAACCATTCCCAGACCTGTGGTACAAGGGGCGGAGGATCCGTACAGAGAGAGTCATCAGCTCGTATCCAATCCTTGATATGTTCATTATCGAATCATCATTGAGAACAAACATGCACTTACGTCCCGCGGGAGGATTTCCGGGGTATATCAGAACAAAATAAGACAATGATTACCAGGGCCGGTACCGGCGTGAAGGTTCTGCCTCCTTCTTATTCTGGTAGTTCGCTGTCATGGTCCAGTTAAAATTGTTAGAGCATATCCCCTAACTGAAAAACCATCATCAACTTTTCAGGAGCATCCGGCAAGAATCCTAATCCAACATATCTGTGTTGCCGGAATGGATGTGGTTCGTTGGGTTCATGGGGACCATGGCGCGTTTCCCAATCGGGTAGCGAGATCGGCAATCGGTAGGTCAGATTTTCATTTAAGTTAATCTATTCTGCTGCGCAAGTGTCGGCAACACGCTTTTTAGTTTTTATTTGCGCACTTTGGTGCTTACTACCCCTTCGTGCCCTTCTTTACCAGTCCGCCCTGTCTATCCTGAAGCAAGCGATTGAAGGACGGTGTATAAAAAATCGAAGGAACTAATCCCACGGGATCTATGATCGGCTATAGCATTCCCACATTGCCGCGGTCGGCGCACTAAATATGGGATGTACGAAGACCTTGTCGTAAAACTAGCTGTTTTGTTAAGGTCTTGAGAGAAATGTATAGCCTGCTGTAGCGGAATACAGGTCCGGAACAGTCAACCCCGCGAGCTGTTTCAAACTACAATGTGTCACCGCAGAGTATCATAGGCTCGCCTCGCTCAAGTCATTGCCGAAGACGATATCAGCTGGACAACCTTTCCAGACGGTTCAAGGCCAATCTCAGACAGACGTAAGTCGAGGCCACGAGATCTACCTTCTTGGAATCATTTGAGTGACCGAAATCAGCCGAAAGGGCTGTCTTCTCTTGTGCTAATTCCGTTGGAGATAACCTGCCGATGTACTTCGCCACATCTCGTGGGGTCACTACCTTGGATTGACTGCATTCTTATGTGGAAATGAAGATAGGCGAATAGGGTGATGTGGTAATGGGTATTCCAAATGTCGGTTGGTTACCGAGAGGAAGTCGGCAAACATGGAATATCACAAAGCATGGGATCCATAAGTAAAAGTTACAACAGCATAAAGACTGAAAGAGAGATGATGCCGAAATAAGGCAGGCAACCAGGAACAGAATGAACTGGCTATATTAGTACTACAAACGTCGTTGGAAGATGAGGTGAGAAAATGCTCCTTTAAGAATTTCAAATTCCCCTCGCCAAGTTCATGAGTTCGGTAGCGAGCATTTCATTATATTAATGGATCCGCTGTGAGCATACACCTTTTACAGCTATTTTCATTTTCATCAGGATTCATACAATTTCCCTATGTAGTTCCGCTAATCATTATGAAACATTGACAGACAAGAAGATGACTACTCCTAGTCGTAACTCACTAGACATCGATAATAAGCAAGCTAATTATGGAATACCATAACACAATGGCAGCAACATTCAGAATGCAATACAACCCTACCCGAAATAACATGTAGCCTTACCCGGTCGCCAAGCGCGAACGCGACCGCGACCGCTGCGGACCGCAACAATAGCTCCTTTAAGGGAACTCTCCCTCTCCGACCCCAAGCACCCTACAACGAACCCCGCAATTCAAGAACGTAGTATAGGTCACATTTCCACGAACAGCGACCTTCCTTTCCGGACGTCAGCTCACCTCCGTCTTTGAGATATTTGTGTACAGGAGCCTGGAGGAAGGATAGGCGCTGCGCTAACGTGGTCGGCGCGGACTTGAAGTGTTATTGCGCAGTTACGGTAGTAATGTACTATGCATAGAAATATTGACGGAGACGGAGAGGAAGAAATATCTGCTGTAACAATTTCCCCAGCATAAGCGTTTTGTCACCGTGAAGGAAGCATTCGATAGCAATGTGCTACGGTCAGAAGCCAACGGAGACATCGAAGAACGAATATCAGCCGTACGAAGAGGATAAGTATGATCTCAAATCAATATATGACCGTTAGTCCACTTTGGTCGCGTATCAAATCGTACAATTCGAAATGGGCGCATCTCAGGTGCAAGAAGAGCCGTACAAGTAACCGCTCGTGTCTAGTTCAAAAGTACAGGCAATATACCGAAGGAGTAGAATGTGGAAAGCGTGCACTTTAACCTCCAATTGAAAATTCACTGAAATGCTCCCCCCGTACGAGACTTGATATATGCTCAAAGCCAATGTAAAGGTTACGAGACGGGAGCGAAGTATGCCGCGTAGGAAAAAGAGGAGGCCTGTATGAATAGAGACATCGGGTATCTACGTGTTTGTATAATGTCAGTGTAAACATATTGCTAGGCTCTAGTAACGTAGTATAACCCATAAGAGCAATATACTGAACCGTCAATAAATATGTCCAGAATACTCATATGCCCTATACAACTCTAGACAATAAGCTGGAAATTTACGGCAAAGAAGGACGGCGCTGAGGACTTGTCCACGAAAGCGCGGGGAGGATATTGGTTGTATTATACCAACACTATCAGTATGGCTCGTAGTCCATAAAAAGGATTATTCAGAGTCAGGAGCGTCCGGGAGGGAACTGTGTATTATATCGAAATGTAGAGATGGCTTTGGTAGAGTAGACAGCACTTTAAGATACTGGCTCTATATAGGTAAGGTAGGTAGTAGAAAATGCCTTGGGAGTTATCTTAGACGGGAGTATATAGCTATAGATAAGTTTATAGTATTATTATATCTCTACTACTCTCCCCTTTTCTACTCTACTCTCCCCTTTACTACTCTCCCCTTTACTCTCCCCTTTACTACTCTCCCCTTTACTACTCTTCCCTTTACTACTCTCCCCTTTACTATTCTTTCCTTTACTACTCTCTTCTCCGCTACTCTCTTCTCCGCTACTCTCTTCTCCGCTAC
>MU006096.1:1318482-1400115 GCA_010093705.1 Patellaria atrata CBS 101060
TGTTCAAGTATAATTCTTTGGCAGTTGGTGACTTGCCTAAACCACCCCCGAGAAAATGAGCATATATGCATGGCTGTATTGAGGCTCTGGCACCAACTTTTCTCGACTCCAGTCAGTACTAAGTTCCTGGGGAGAGGGGGAGGCAGAAGAAAAGAGGGGAAAGGAGGGTTTAAATAGAGCTCGATAAAGGTATAGTCATACGGAAAATCACCTGGCTATGCTTATCAATCAACTCTAAATGTCCAACATGACGTATTATCTCAGGTGGTTACAATGCAGCAGTCGTTACTCATAAGGATTGTGAAACGTAAGGTACGCCGGCTGGAAAGATCGAAAGGGGAAATGGGATTCTGTACAGGAAGGACAAATCGTACAACAGTAGTAAAGAAGTAAGAAAAGGGCAAAAGGTTCGAAGGTGGGTTAGACGGGATACTAAAAGCTGGGGGAAAGTGGATAGGAGAAGGAGTACGAAGAAGTCCTATACAGGGAAGGAGAGTGCCAATATCTAATTGGAGGGAAGAGTCGGAAGGCAAAGAAAAAAGGGGTAATCTATATATAATATAAACACCGAGCTTAGGGAGGGGAAATGATATTCAGAGAGGCAAAAACCGAGTCGGATATATAGGAAAAGGTAACCTGAGAAGGAGAAACAAGACCAAAATCACTTTTTTAGAGTGCACCGGAAAATACGGAAAGTTGATTGATTATCTACGCTATGCTATGGTTTTCTATAGTACAATAAAGTTCGGCTTAATTCATTAGCTGTAAAGCTCCAGCTGAGGGTATCGATCTATGGGCATTACTCATCACCGACGTGCGCATCGTAAGGGTCATAATGTACAGAATGCGCCAGAAAGGTCAAAGAGAAAAGACAAAAATGAGATGAAAAGAAAGAAATTGGGATAATGTACAGGTCGGGGAAGCATAAATACATTAGAGGGAGGACAAAAAGTGGGCAAAGGAGTAAGTATCATACAAGGAAAAAAGAAAAGGAGAAAAAGAAAGGCAATAAGCGTGCCAAATGTGTACAAGGAAGGGGGGAGAAAAAAAATGAAAACGGGCGAAACCAGAACCAATATGCCAAAGCGCCAGGAAGATGCAGAAGACCAAAAACACGAAACGTCCCAAAGCGCCCAAGCTATGCGGATTGTACGGAAACCGCTACTTAAACTAAGATACTGGTGCTATGCACCGTCTTTTGACTCTTTATGGAAGTAATCAAACTCCCCTTTAAACCCTCCATTTAGGAGGATGGCAGCCAACTGCCTTCTCCCCTCCCATGGCATACTCTTTGGATCAAAGGCAAGATCGTACCCTGCTACCCGGCCGATTCCGTTGAAGCACGTAAATACTCCACAGTCACTCATATTTGCCTGTTGCCGGCTCTGTTTAACGACTTCAAACCAATCGCCCTCATCGTACAAGGAACCCAGTTCCATCTTCAACCAATTGTGGATGTGTTTGAATGTCGTATCGCCGTCCAGATGCAGGGAACAAAGGAATTCGATGACCTTGGATTTGGGTGAGACGATTACCAACTGCCAATGGCCTCCAGGATTTAGAGGAATTAATATTTGCTCACATTGAAGCAGTTTCTCCTTGTCGATACGGGCACGTTTAGACCAACGTGCGACCGCCTCCGGACCTCTCTTGGATACGGTGTTGTAGAAGTTGGTGTTAAAGGCATGGTAGGGTGGTACGGCCTTCGAGTCAGACTTGTTGTACCCTTCCCTTTCGTTGGCGGCGGTGACAAGCCGGTCGAACAACATGTTCACAATCTCATCGTTGAGCCAAGGTAGAGCGCCCGAACCCTGATTGCTGGGTACGAGCGTGGCAAAGTCCCTCCTCAGGAGTGTCGAGCCGGAACCGGTTGTGACTTCCGCATTCATGTTCGTTATGTCCATGACTGCATCGATCTTATCTTCCCATGCTTCAGGAAGATCCTTGACAAGATCCGATACTCGATTTTCATACGCGATTGCCAGCTCATTGATCGCTTTGGTCGTTTCTTGCTCTTCCAATTGCCTGGCAGCTTTCTCTGCCCGTTCTCGCGCCTCTTCTGCCGCCTTTAACTTTTGTTCTTCTTCCTCCTTGCATTTACGTGCTTCTTCTTTCTCTTGAAGTTTGCGTTCCGCATCTTTTTTGACTTTGCGCTCCTTCTCCTCTTCGGCCGCCTTTTCCTCCGCTTCTTTCCTCGCACGTTCTTCCTCTATGGCCTTGTCCTCCGCCGCATGTCTCGCGATCTCTGCATCTATAGCCTTGTTCTTCGCTATAAATGCTTCACTGGGTTCGAAGTCGAGTCGAGTCAAACCTTCGGTGAGCAGATCGGTGAGACTTTGGTTGATCTTCCTCTGTGCCTTCCTCTCGGCCTCTGAGAAGATTTTCCTCTTTGGCAACGGTGACTGTTCATTGAGCTTGTCAAAACGACGAGGTGGCGTCTGATCGACCATACTATTATCCAAGTCGTCCTCATTCACATTTCCATCATGACCAAGGCCTACGGTGGGACGAATTTTCTGGAACTTTTCCGGAATTTGATTGATCGCCAATCCTGGACAGAAGAGCTTTTCTTTGGTAAGCCCGCTAAGGGCATGTTGATGTGGATATGGTTGACGAACACCGATAAAGTTGTCATTGAATGCGACGTTTTTCTTCACTTTCTGGGGTGGGGCATCGGGAAGTTCCGACATATCCTCACAGATTGGGTGCTCACAATCTGAATCATCACAATCTGGATCATCACAAACTGGGCGCTCACGATCTGGGACCTTGGTTTCGAAGAGAAAATCTTTCGGAAAATTGAAGGCCCTTCTAAGCCGAGCCATTCTCTCTTCTCGTGACATCTTAGAACTATTCAGAGGCCATTCGGGATATTCCCGGGTTGCTGTTGGATTCGATTGTTGTGATTGAGGTGTGGGCGGAGTATATGAAGCGACAGCTTGAATTGACGGAGGTAGTGATTCACAATCTTGCATGATCATTTCAGAGAATGTGCGAGTTGGTTTTCGCATCTGACTTTGTGGCTGCGGTGCGATTCGAGCGCTTGGACCAACGGCTCGAAGCAGGTGTCGACCTTTCACTGGAAGCCCAGATTCGGGTTTGACTAACCCTTCTCTGATCAAGTCTTCATTTGTCAATCGACCTCTGTTCTCCTCCCGATATTTCGCGAATAGAGTGTCATATCTATCCATCCTGCTTTCATCACTTTCGTCTTCGCGCCATCCAATATGTTGCTCTGATTGAGTCGAATGTTGTGCAGATTCTTTGATCTGACACGGAGTAGAGGTGAGGAATGATAGTGAGAATGGTGAAAATGGAGAGGAGAGTATGTTGAGGATAGGCGATGTGAATGAGGAGAGATTTAGTCCATTCGAATGAAAGAGACGTGAGTTTTGACGTGGAGTTCGAGGACCTTGGTTGATGGTATCGTGATTGCCCGGTATGCTAAGCCAACCACCTGGCATACGCTTAAACCCATTCGTCCGGGCGTATGATTCTTGCATTTCTACGATCCGTCTCTTTCCCGTTGTAATATCCGTGATGTGACCGATGTGAATAGGCGTGAAGTAGCGTTGGGTAAATCGTCTAGGAATGTCCCCTAGGCTAGACGCCATCCAGCCAAGGATACGTAGGACTCCCTGGAGGGTGGGGAATTTGATCGAGGTTGTGAATGCGTACTTTAATACGGAAAAAGGTGTGGGTTCGACGGTGGGTTCGAACTGTTGTGGAAGTATTAACTAACGAACCTCAATGGTGGCAGGTGGGCAGGTAACAATACCTCCATAGGCGAATCTGATACATCAGGCATCAAGGTACCTCCACCTGAGGTTTGCAACGCGAGATTGTTCAACGCGCCCGACATGAAAGGTGGACGGTTCAATGCGCCTGACATCATACTGTCCTCTGCGGCATGTTGAGGGGAATGATGGTCCCGACTGTAAGTATTGAAGTTGCGTTTGACAGAGGACCATCTTGTTTGGAAAGGCTATTGGGTTATTTTGTAAGTCGTTGGTTACGTTCAGGGTTGCGCCAAAGAAGTTCACTTACAGTTGTCGGCTTGATTTCCGACTGCACTAGGAATATTTGCCGATTCAACGGCTTATGTGGATGCGCCTGCATTTTGCTCATAAACGACAATCAGGATGCAGATGCTTTGATGTAAGTGGAAAGATTACACCATGCAAGAAGGTGCTGCAGCGAGGTTGTTGTTGTTATTGTTTTGTTGATTTGCAAAAAGAGGCATGAAATGTGGAGAAGGAAAGAGCAAGAGTGAGAGAGAGCTTCAAGTGTAAGCTGCAAGCTTGGATGATCTGCGACTAGCTTCTCTCGCTTGAGGCTTGGCATAGCTGGCATATATCCACCACCGCCCACCCGTTTCCCTAACCTAAGGTACGATCCCCACGATCCCCCTACCGCGGCACAGACCAAGACACTTTTACTGCAAGGCACCCGGCAACTTCTTGCACATCAAACGTGGACCTGGGAATACAAAACACGAAACACTTGAGCCTCATTCTCATCTACATGTACCGTACTACTAGATCAACCCTTATTAGCTTCCACATACTCCATACATTTCGCTATGTTCCCTTCTACCATAACTTATAGCAGAGAAGCATCACCGCACTGAGAATTCCAACTAGTCAACACCATAATCAATACCATAAATTGCTCTCTGATGGATAATTGAATAATCGAACAAAGGGAGTTTACTGTTACAAAACCCCTAACAATAGCCTGCATCCATGGGAACGATCTGACATTATTATTGAGGTGACTGCGGGGTATCTTTTTATAACAGTAATCGATCATACCTTACGGTAATTCAGAACCTCCACTTAGTAACCTTACCCTGCAGTATTGAGCTGGTTTGGTACCGTACCGTATCCGATTAACTTTTCGTAAATTCAGGTCGCTGCGATGAAGGTTCTATTTTGAGCTGTACATTTAGTGTCTAAGTACTTTGGATCGCTTCTATAAGAATATCAGTGTTGGAATTGTTATGGTGCAATTACTAAGGTATTGTCCCACGTAATACTTGTATATTATCTTAAGTTGCATGGACGAGGGCTACTATTGTACCTTTTTATAGAACAATAGCTAGGAGACTAGGTTGCACCGGACCTGCTATGTATGGTCTTCTTATTGAAGCTGGCATCTAAAAGGGTACAATGAATACCCAACAGTCGGCTTTTTCGATCAAGGTTCAGGCTCAGATAAAAGCCAATCAAGCTGAAATCATACATTTGCTGCATCTTATAGAGTTAAGGGATAGAAACGCTTAGAAGAAAGAATACTACATTTGTACAGATTGCGACTTGGAAACATCCGCTCCTGTCTATTGAATTGGCCGCCGCATTCCATTACCCCCGTAACATAGCCCTATGAACACAACTGGTGCAAAAGAAACTTGCTAAGAGTAATCTACCCAATGACCAGTTTGCCTTCCTCGGGGAAATCGTACTCCGGGACTTCCAAGTTCAAAGGAGCAGGACCTTTCCGTATGCGTCCGGAGATATCGTAATGTGAACCGTGGCACGGGCAGAACCAACCTCCAAAATCACCAGCTTCACCAATTGGTACACAACCTAAGTGTGTGCAGACACCTTGTAAAATTTTAGTAACTACCATAACACAGGTCGGGGGGGGGGGGGGGTTCGCGAATATCCAGAGGTGAAATTTGACATACCCAACATGATAAGCCACTCAGGTTGCTTCACGCGGTCAGAATCAGGTTCTGGATCTCTTAAAGCTTCCCATTTAGTATCTTCCGCCTCTTTGATCTCATCTTCAGTGCGGTGCCTGATGAAGACAGGTTTGCCACGCCATTTAACAATAATCTGAGTATATACATTAGCATCAGTACGGCAAATCGTACAATGACAATGCAACGACGCTTACGTTCTTGCCCTCAGGAATTGCTGAGAGATCGATTTCAACCTTGGCTTGAGCAAGAACATCCGCAGAAGCTGACATGTTGACAAGGAAATCTATATTAGTCATGTCAGCAAAAGAGCTTCTCAATACTTCGTTCCAACATCTCTACTGGGGACATCTAGCATATTCAATGGATGAATGCTATCCAAAGTTTCCACGTACCTTGGACGGTGTTCTTCGCTCCTAGTGCTGAAACCGCTCCCATCGTTCCTACTAAGAAGTATTGGAAGACTTTGCCACTGGCCTCACCACCCCTATGTTTGTATTTTGCGAAGCTTGGAATTTTGGTTGTATTCTGAGAGCTGCCGACACCCTTGAACGGGCTGTCAAAGGAGGATGAAGCGGTCGCATCAGCCAGCGATCGGGACTGGATGGCCATGCATCGTAGGGGGGCCAATTGAGCCCGGCTGCAGTTGCGGAGCAACGTGCCGGACTTAGAGGCGATGGCAGACATATTAAGGGAGGTTGTAGATGGTGATGGCGGAGGTATTGGTATGGTGTCGTCGATGAGGTTTTTCCGCCGATGTTGAAGTTGCGTTCGTTCTTGACATCGGACGAGCGCTGATTGGCTCGTCGGTAAGGAGCTCTGCCCTTTAGATATTTCTCACCAAAACGTCAGTCCCTCCCTCCTGTCATCCTTTGAATCCAGAATAGGACACCGTCTACCTCGCTACTTTAAGCTATCAGCAGGCAGACGCGCCTCTTTTTCAACACTTAGCTTGAAGATGATTATTGGCTTCATTCAGCGAGGTTGCCAAGGCGCTTTGTCACCGCTGTTGAGGTTGTCATGCGAGCCCGGTTCGATGGGACAAACTCTTATATCATTGACAGACTACACTTGAGAGCTCAGTTTCGCAGAACACATACCCGCATTATTCCGATGCCTAAACGGCCGCTGCCGGACGATATAAAGGAGACTGGCTCCACGAACCCTCCCCAGATTCGCACTGCAAGAATCAAGACGCATAAATCGACCGAGGATTTGAACTTAGACACGACTACGAAAAAGCAACAGACCCTTCATACCTTCTTCAAAGGGAAACAACGACAAAGCGACCTTGAGACCGCTAATGAGCCTACAATGACACCTACTGCAACTATGGCAGCCAACAACACCTTCAACCCAAAAGCTGCTCAACCGTCGACGCTAACAACCAAGGCTACTAATTCTTCCTCCAAGGTTATCATCGTTGAAAAGACCGGCGACATCTTTGATGCTCCACCCAATAGCGTGATCATCCACGCTTGTAATTGCAAGGGCCACTGGGGTGCAGGAATTGCCGCAGCGTTCAAGTCTCACTACCCAGAAGCTCATAAAATTCATGCCAGTTACTGCACCCATTGCCCTGACAAGCTTGCTCCTATTGGCACAGCGCAACTCATCCCTCCTGTTGATGGTGAGGCCAACAATATCAAACATTATGTCGGCTGTCTCTATACCAGCACGTACTATGGACGCAAAAAGGACTCACCTAGCAAGATATTGGAAAACACCGGTCCAGCAATGGAACATTTATTGGAGTTGATTGAGAATGCGAAGCAAAAAGTCGAAGTTGGTGAGGTGAGGATGTGCAAGATCAACTCGGGACTTTTCAAGGTCCCATGGGAGAAAACTAGGAAGATGCTGGAGGGACTAGATGTTCCTTGGGACGAAGGTCTGGTCATTACCGTGTGGGAAAGGGAAGAATAGCACATATTCGTACATAGAAAAGCTCTTCCATCTGTCAGGAGGATATGAAGAGATCATGGACATTGTGCTGAATACGCAGATCAGGGACCTAAATAATGAATTATGTACATTACCAGCAGTCAGGAACGAACAGTTTTCTGACAATATTTGAGTGATGTTTGAAACCTACCCTTATACTGGGATCCTTAAGACACTGAGTCACATTTTTGCTGGAAAAATGATGGATACTCGGTAGTACATCTGCGGTTAGCCAATTAAGTGTATATCAAGTAACCAGGACTTCAAGCTTTCCGACGATTACAAGACGAAGGTAGCAGAGACCAGAAAGCTATTGTACAGTACTGCAGAGTCGCGAATGAGGATACGGCCAAGGGGCCAAAAAGATTAGTAGATTATCTTATCTCTTATCAACCAATAGGAACATAGCGTAGCTTTCACCCTTGGCGTTATGTACAATTTCCAAAGTGTTGCCCCAATTCAACATATGTTCATCGCGCACTCTTGCGCAACTAAGAACCCTTCGACCTTCGAAAGTAGATACCTACTGAAAGCGCTACCTTATCCGCACATCTCTCTATTCTCCCTAAGCCGCCCCCCCCCGTTCTATACTACACGATGGAAGACCTCACAGCTTTAGAGAGCTTAGGGCTAGTCTCCAAGGTCAATTCAGAGCTTCAAAACCACTTGGGAATTAGTGATAAAACCCTGGCCGAGTTTGTCATCGCCCAACATGAGAAGAGCAGTTCGTTGGACGAGTTTAAGTCGAGTTTGGAGGCTATGGGCGCAGAGTTCCCGAACAGTTTGATACAGAGCATAGATCGGCTGGTCTTAACCTTGAATCCAAAATACAAGGCAAAGGAGAAAAAGAGCAATGTTGAAGGAGTAGTAGACGAGAAGGATAGAAAAGCTAGGATCTTCAAGGGGTTGGCGATCCCGGATGCGGAACCTGCTTTCGATGCCGGAAATGATGGGAATGATACTTTGGACGATACATTTGCTGCGCTGGAATCATTAGCCAAAGGCACTGGGCCAATTGGGAAAAAAGAATCTGGTAAGCGGAGTGTGAGTCCTTCGGATAGGGACTACCGAAACGGGAGCAACAAACGGTCCAGAAGATCATCACCGTCAAGATCAAAACGCAAGGAGGATTACGGGTTTATGTTTGATGATGGGAATGGGAACACAATAGAGGCACCTGCAATCAGACCCAGGGGTAGGAATAAGGATAGACGTAGGAATTACGAAGAAGATGATCGCTTTGACCGTCCACCCCCGGTTGAGGTTGATGATGAACCTATACTCTACAAATGCTATCGAGGGCATGTTACAGGTGTCAAAAGTTTTGGATGTTTTGTCAACCTACATAACATCAAAGGGTCGGTTGATGGACTCGTGCATGTTTCCGCAATGCGTGAGGGTAGAGTCAACGACCCGTCAGACTTTGTGTCTAAGGGGCAAGAAGTTTGGGTCAAGGTAACTAAAATAGAAGGCAGTCGACTTAGTCTATCCATGAAGGAGGTTGACCAAGTCACCGGACGTGATCTTGACCCATATAAACGTATCGAGCATGCCTCTGGGGCCAATTCGACTGCTGTTAGGGGTCGTCTAAGTGGTAATGGACAATTTGACTCTCCTCAATCCTCCGTACCTGTTGTCGAAGGAATTTTTAGCCAAAAACGCGATAAAAAGCGTCTCACCTCTCCGGAACGCTTTGAAATAAAACAATTGATAGCTTCTGGTGTTATGTCTGCTACGGATTATCCAGATATTGACGAAGAATATAATGAGCACGGGATGCGGGAAGATGAGGAAGATGTTGACATAGAGGTTCGAGAGGAGGAGCCTCCTTTCCTTGCAGGTCAGACTAAGCAGTCCTTGGAGCTCTCACCAATACGAATTGTAAAGGCTCCAGATGGAAGCATGAATAGAGCGGCAATGTCCGGCGAACAGATTGCACGAGAGCGCCGAGAATTAAGACAGCAAGAAGCTCAAGATAAAGCAGTAGAAGAAGCAACCAAGGTTGATTTAAGTACACAATGGAATGATCCACTTGCTCGTCCGGACGAACGAAAGTTTGCGAGTGATCTCAGGAGTAAAGGGCGAAATGAGGTACCAGATGCCATGCCAGAGTGGAAGAGGATCTCGCAAGGAAAAGAAAAGAATATGGGGAAGCGAAGTAACCTGAGTATCAAAGAGCAGAGAGAGACCTTACCTGTTTTTCAATTCCGGAATCAGTTCCTCGAGGCCGTAAAGGTTAATCAGGTCATGATTGTCGTCGGAGAGACAGGTAGTGGCAAGACAACTCAATTAACGCAGTATCTTGCGGAAGCTGGATATGCTGGAACGAATAATCCAGAGATGGGTCAACAGGGAATCATTGGATGCACACAACCTCGCCGGGTGGCTGCAATGTCCGTAGCTGCACGTGTAGCTGAGGAAGTTGGCTGTTTGCTAGGGAACGAGGTTGGATATACCATACGTTTCGAGGATAAAACTAGCGCGGATACCAAGATCAAATACATGACAGACGGTATTCTTCAGCGGGAGATTCTCTTGTCACCAAACTTAGAACGGTATTCTGTGATCATGTTGGACGAAGCCCATGAGAGAACAATCGCCACAGATGTGTTATTTGCACTCATACGGAAGGCACTAAAGAGACGACCGGACCTTAAACTTATTGTTACATCTGCGACTCTGGATGCTGATAAGTTTAGCTCTTACTTTGGAGAAGCACCTATCTTCACGATTCCTGGCAGAACTTTCCCCGTCCAGATTCTCTACGCAAAGGAACCAGAAAGTGACTATGTCAGCGCTGCCATCACGACTGTTATAACAATACATTTATCAGAGGACTTGGAAGGAGGGGATATACTAGTCTTCCTCACAGGTCGAGATGAAATCGATACAGCATGCTCAATACTTCAAGAGAGGATGGACTCACTAGGACGTTCAGTCCCCGAACTACTCATTCTACCAATCTACGCCGCGTTACCAACTGAGGTGGCCACACGCGTCTTCGAACCCGCAGGTCCAGGGCAACGCAAAGTCATTATTGCCACTAACATCGCCGAAACCTCATTAACCCTCGAAGGCGTTCGTTTCGTCGTCGACACCGGCTTCGTGAAAGTCTCTGCCTACAACCCCAAAATGGGCATGGATACCCTTCAAGTCTCTCCCATCTCACAAGCGCAAGCCAAGCAACGAGCCGGTCGGGCCGGTCGTACCGCACCAGGTACCTGCTATCGGTTATATACCGAAGCGGCCTACAATACCGAAATGTTGGCTACAAGCTTACCCGAGATCCAAAGGTCGAATATGGCGAATACGGTGTTATTGTTGAAAGCGATGGGGATTAACGATTTACTTTCTTTCCCCTGGATGGACCCGCCCCCCGTTAACGTCGTCCTCACAGCTCTCGAGGAACTCTACGCCCTCGGTGCTCTTGACGACGAGGGCCTACTCACTCGCCAAGGACGCCAGCTCGCGGACTACCCAATGGATCCTACGCTCGGCAAAACAATGTTAGCATCCGTCTCTCTTCAGTGCAGTGACGAAGTATTGTCGATCATTGCAATGGTGACAGGCGCCCAAAACGTGTTCTACCGCCCCAAAGAAAAAGCCCAGCAAGCGGACCAGAAGAGAACGCGATTCTTCCATCCAAAGGGCGACCATCTCACATTGTTAAATGTATATCAGGAGTGGTTGAGAAGCGGGATGAGCGCGCCATGGTGTCACGAGCATTTCCTACAGCAAAAATCCCTACGAAGGATCAAAGACGTGCGAGAGCAATTAGTCCAGATCGTGCAGAGACAACGACACAAGATCGTCAGCTGCGGCCGCGACACAGACCGCGTCCTCAAGTCCCTCTGCGCCGGTTTCTTCAGACACGCCGTGCGCAAAGATCCTCACGAAGGCTTCAAAACTCTCGTCGAGGGGACTCCGGTGTATATGCATCCTTCTTCCGCCCTCTTCGGTAAGCCCGGGGAGTGGGCGATCTATCAGGCCCTCGTCATGACGTCCAAGGAATACATGCACAATGTCACCGCCATCGATCCGAGGTGGCTCGTCGAGTTCGCCCCGACGTTCTTCAAGGTCGCGGGCAAAGACGGTCTCAGTAAGAGGAAGCTGGCGGAGAGGATCCAGCCGCTGCATAACCGGTTCGCGGGCGAGGATGACTGGAGGTTGAGCGCGCAGAAGAGGCAGGGTAGAGGTGGTGGTGGAACTTGGGGTTAAGATAGCGATGGCGTAATGAAGTGTATTGCGTGTGCTTCTCTGAGCAGCTGGAGCACAATATATCTATCTACCGTATGATGCGTTCCATAATCCGAGTCCTGCACTCTGCGATCTGTTCCATATCCATAATCCATAATCCATAACTCATCCCATCATCATCCAAACTTACAAATCATGCCGTTCTCGCCTTCTGAACACCACGATCCTTCTCATCATCGCCCTCATACCCATCAGCCTCCGAAAACCCCCTTTTCAACACCCGTCCCGCACGCGCCTAGACCTCGCGCTTCCGCGCACACACGACCGACCAGCTATCCTCAGGATCCACAACCGCGTCCACCACGCCGTCGAAAACATCCACATCCTCCACGCCATCCGGGGAACTAGAGCCAGAACCGCAATGGGAGGAGCAGGGGGACCGGGCACCACAATCGTCCAGCCACATATATATAGCGACCCTGCAGTCCGCTTTCGTCACGCATCTCCACTCGTCCATCAGCTGTGCTGATACGGTTCCGCAGAGGAGGCCGGTTGGGGTTAGAGAGGCGATTCAGGCTCGACTGATGTACCATCGTTGTCGTCATCGTCGTCGACGGAGGAGGAGGAGGAGGAGGAGGAGGAGGAGGAGGAGGAACGAGAGGATGAGGAGGAGGTAGAAAGAGGTCTCTCCGCCGTACCAAGGACGCGGAGGCGGGGTTGGAGGATGGTCATTTTGAGTTGCATTTCTTTGGTGGTTGCAACTTCGATTGTGTTGTGCTGGTTCCAACATGTTAGCTCGGACCGTGTATCTTTGGTTCAGGGGGGGGGGGGGGGGGGGGGGGGGTGGTGGGGGGGGGGGGGGGGGGGGGGGGGGGGGGAGGGGGTTTGCTTGCAGTGCGTAGAGATGGTTGCGGAATCGTGGGTATGACTGTGTCATCGCGGATACTGTTACGATGTTCTCCGTGGAGAACTGGAGCGAGGGTGATGTTGAGGGGGGAGGGAGTGGGAGACGGGGAGACGTATATGGGGGATAGACGACAATGGCATGGGAACACGATAGAGGTCAGAATAGGGAATGGGGATGTACTTACAATAGACCAACTCGTATTGACAATGACAGAACACTACAATAGGGCCAAAGTCACAGTAGCCAAATAGTCACAATAGGGGTGAAACTGACAACAGGAAAAAGTCACGGATCTGCTATCACGTCTCAACAAAGTCAACCACGAGACCCAGAAAGTAGAATTACAGATTACATTACTATCTACGTACTCTACCTAACGACTCCCCCCTAACAACCCGGCTGAATCAAAACGCAGCAAATGCTGTACAAATGAGGTAAGAATCAGAAAGAGTGACTTTTACATATCTCCCAACTCCTCTCCCCTAATCTTCCCCTTTTCATCCTCCCTCTCCATCTCTCTATTTCCATCTCGCTTCAATTATTCTCGTTCAGCTGGTGTTCTAAGCGACGAAGAACATAGCTGCTAAAACAACAGCCAATGCCGCAGTCTTGAACTTCACGTCGGCCGCACCTGAGGCAGGCGGGTAGGTCTCCGCTGGCTCGCTGGGCTCAGGAACGGGAACGGATGGATATTGCGAGGGTGGGACGACCGGGTAAGTCTCCGCTGGAGGTGCAGGCTCAGTCTCAATAGGCGGGGCAGGCTCAGTCTCGACTGGTGGAGCGGGTTGAGTCTCGACTGGTGGAGCGGGTTGAGTCTCGACAGGAGGCGCTGGATATGTTTCAATTGGTGGTGCAGGTTGAGTCTCGACAGGCGGCGCTGGTTGGGTCTCAACAGGAGGAGCTGGCTGCGACTCAATCTCCGGGGGAGGGCAGGGTGTTGTCGTCTCCTCAACCAGTTGTGAAGGTGAAGGTGCGGGGTGACTTTCAACCGGTGGTGCTGGATGAGTTTCAACCGGTGGTGCGGAATGGGTTTCAACAGGAGGAGCTGGCTGCGTCTCAATCTCCGGGGGAGGGCAAGGTGTTGTCGTCTCCTCAACCGGTTGTGAAGGTGAAGGTGCGGGGTGACTTTCAACCGGTGGTGCGGGATGGGTTTCCACTGGTGGTGGGGGATGGGTTTCCACTGGTGGTGGGGGATGGGTTTCAACAGGAGGAGCTGGCTGCGTCTCAACCTCCGGGGGTGGGCAAGGTGTTGTAGGACTTTCAACTGGTGGTGCTGGGTGAGTTTCACCCGGTGGCGCTGGATGAGTTTCAACAGGAGGAACTGGATGAGTCTCCACAGGAGGAGCTGGATGAGTCTCCACAGGAGGAGCTGGATGAGTCTCCACAGGAGGAGCTGGATGAGTCTCCACAGGAGGAGCTGGATGAGTCTCCACAGGAGGAGCTGGATGAGTCTCCACAGGAGGAGCTGGGTGAGTCTCCACAGGAGGAGCTGGATGAGTCTCAACTGGCGGAGGAACAAATGCAGACGTTTCGACGGGGTGGGAAGAATATGGAGCCGGAGGTGGGGTCTCGACCTCAGAGGGGCAAGGTGTCGTTGTTTCCTCGGCAGGGTGCGAGGGAACAGGGACAGGAGGTTGAGTCTCGATCTCGGGAGGGCAAGGTGCCGTTGTCTCTTCTGCGGGTGGAGAAGGAACGGGAACGGGGTGGCTCTCAACTGGCTTTGTAGGGACGGGAGCTGGCGTAGATTCCACAGGAGTTGGGCAAGGTAGAGTCTCAGTCTGGACTTGAGTAACAGGAACCTCCTTTGTAACAGTGTCAGCTTCAGTAGGGCAAGGCAGGGTCTCAGTCTGGACCTGAGTAACAGGAACCTTCACGGTCTCGACTTCAGGGGATTCGGTGCAAGGAAGAGTCTCGATTTGAACCTGAGTTTTAACATGAGTCTGAACCTGAGTCTGAACCTGAGTTTGAATCTTTGTAATGGGAACCTCCTTGGTAATTGGGACTTCATGCGTCACCGTCTTCTCCTCACACTCAACTTCCTCGCATTCGGTTTTCTCTGGCATTGGGGGCATGGGAGCAGGAGTGGTCTCCTCACACGGCGTTGTTTCTGGTGCTGGAGGCATAGGAGCAGGCGTGGTCTCCTCACACGGCGTTGTTTCTGGCACTGGAGGCATAGGAACAGGGGTGGTTTCCTCACAAGGCGTTGTCTCAGCCGCGGGAGGGGTTATGACACGAGGTGGAATAACCATGTGCTCGGACGGTTTCGGCATGATAGAAGTCTCGCAATCTGGTACTCCAGCCCAAGGCCCGCAAGAGTGTTTGAGTCTCTGCTTGGGAGGTGCCGGCTTATGATATGTTGGCATTGGAAGTTCCGACATGGGCATCGTTACAGGGGTCACCATAGTGAAGGTCCAGCATTTGGTAGTGTGGTGACGTTGCTTGCAGAATGTTGAAGTCGAACAAGCGGTCGTCGAGGTTGTCGAGGGATGGCATTCCTCATCGTCGTCCTCGCATTCAGGAGTTGGAGCGGGTTCATGATGCTCCGCTGGTTTTGTCGGCTTCGGGCTGATGGGATAGCAGTTCTCTTCACCCTCCTCGCATTCCTTGGTGGGTTTCGCTGGGATCGGGTAGCAGTTTTCTTCTCCCTCTTCACATTCGTGCTCAGGTTCGGGGGGAACAGGGTGGCAATCTTCATCTCCATCCTCACAATCGTCGTCCTGCTCGGATCCTTCTTGTTCATGTTCATAACCATGTCCATAGCCATGGTCATGATCAAGTTCGGAAG
Source organism: Patellaria atrata CBS 101060 (assembly GCA_010093705.1). Lineage (NCBI taxonomy): Eukaryota > Fungi > Ascomycota > Dothideomycetes > Patellariales > Patellariaceae > Patellaria > Patellaria atrata. The sequence continues at coordinate 1,334,017 of MU006096.1, forward strand.
CTTCCTTCATGTCTTCGTTTCCCGAATCGTCTTCGTGTTCACCACGTGGGGTAATAGAAGCTATTTTCAGGTCGTAGAGTTCGTGGTAAACACCATTGTCATCGTAAACATAACCATCATACTCGGGATCTTCATCAGTATGCATAGTCTCAAACCCATGGCCTGTATCGACTGTAACCTTATCACGTCTGTCATGACTATGAACATCATCTTGTAGCTTGTAGCAGTTCTTCTGACCTGGTTCGCACTTTGGCTTTGACTTTACGACTTCGTGGCACCCTTCGGCTCCACATTCCTTCGGCTCTTCCACTTCATGACATTCTTTTCCATTGCACTTCTCAGTCTCATCCTCCCATGGATTGTTCCAGTATTCTTTTGGTTGAGATTCTGCGGTGCAAGACAGGCATTCCGGTTTCTCGAAGTGGACCTTACCGCCCCAAGCTTTCTTCTCTCCAATCTTCTTGACCAGTAACTTGAGGTACTTCTTGAACTCCCCCTTGAGCTTCATGATCGGAATCCTGCAATCTTTGCATGGTTTGGGAAGTACATATGTGTCGGTATCCTTGTGGATTGGAGTGATGGGGCATTTGTCACAAAACTTGGCGAAGGAATATTTCTCACCCTCCTTAGAGAAGAAATTGATCTCATTCTTGATGAAGAGGTTGACCACCTTTGGTTTGAGGACTTTTTCCACAGGAAGGTATTTCCCTTCCCCGTACAAGTCTTCGGATCTGGGGAGAACATGTTTCTCCTTTCCATTCCGTGATTTCTTGTGTCCAAAGTCATTGATGAAATACTCCTTGTTGATCACGACAATCTTCTTGCAATCCTCACCTTTACACTTGGACTGAGGGGTTGGTTGGATGAAATGCGGGTAAGGTTTTGGAATGCAATCAGTGTCCTCTGGGTATTCGCAAGGTCTTGTCGGCTCCGGGGTTGGGTGAGGCTTGGGGTAAGGCACAAAGGGTTTATGTGGATCTCCGTGCACTGGAGGCCAGCAATGATCCTGCCCATGTGATTTACATGGGGTCATCTTGCAGTCTCCATCGTCAGCGTATTCGCATGGTCTGCCGTCGTCTACTGCCATGCAGTTCTTGTCTTCCAACGACTCGCACGGCCGTAAGTGTCCATGTTCGTCATATCCATTTTCATTATATCCTGGATGGTAAGTTGGTGGCGATTGGGTTGGTTCGGGGTGGGTTGGTTCGCAAAGAGTAGTAGAAACCGGAGATGGGCAAACAACCGTGGAGACCGGTGGTGGACAAATTGTGGTAGGAACTGATGGAGGACAAACGGTCGAGCTCGCAGGGACACATACAGGTGTAGAAGTGATGCAAACAGGGGTGGATGTCGGGGTGACGCATACAGGTGTAGAAGTCGCGACAACACAAGTAGGAAGTGCAACGGAGGACGAGGACGAGGACGAGGACGAGGTCGAAGATGAAGTACTGGCAGGCACTCGAATGATCTCGACTATCACAACCTGCACTCGGATGACCAGAACTTGAACTGCAAGGACTGTCTCTTGGGGACCTTGCACCGTCATGGTAGACATGGTTGCTCCCTGTGTAATGGTATTTGGTGGAATATCTCCAGGATCATCTCCGACAACGGTCGTTGTCGAAGTAACCGTCTCAGTTGAGGTAACTGTCGAGACATTCGGGTCGACACCGATAGTGATGGTAACACTGGCGGCCTCTTCAAAGCATATTAGTACTGAGTTACTTTAAGGGGGGTTTCAAGGGGTGGGAGTTGAAAAGGTAAAATCAATGCTCGTGAAGAATTACATACGTGGTTGTGGCAAAGCCCATGATAATTGGCCGAGGCCAACCATCAACAAGGCGATTGCCTTGGTGTACATTGTGACTGAGGAAGCGAATGTGATATGTGAAGCGAATGGAAAGGCCAAAGGAGAGAAGACCACCTGAAGCGTGAGAGGAGGAATCTCGAGGAATATAAAGAAAAGGGCACACAACACTAAGCATCTCATTAAGTTTGTACCATGGATAGATATGCCCATTCATTGCTTCATTTGACAATCCTCTTGCAGTCCTCCTGAATAGGGCTAGCTGTTGAATGAAGATATTGTTGAGATAGTCGATTTCAGTGGTTACATCTGCGCAACCACTTGATAGAATAGATCAAAACATCTTGAAATGTTTACCCCTGAATTTCAATTTTTTTTAAATCTTTTCTTTTTTTTTTTTACCCCAGTGGATGGGGCTTGCCCCTGTGTCTACCAGAATACTCATCTTGTGAACAGATGGTATCCACAGTTGGGACTTATATGCAATGGCTTCAGATAATGTTGGAGGAAAACGAATTATATGCTATGGAGCTCGATTGAGTAGCAAGGGTAGGACTTCATATTTCCATAGCAGCAGTGACGAAAGTAACCTTTCTTTGACAATGAATATCCACCGAAAACTTTAGCCGCATCATGCTCGTTTAGGTTCCAGTGTCTTGAAGATTCGCGTTGAAAAAGGTAGTGCAGTTCGGTCAACGATTTATTAGGATTTTCGGTACCGATCAGTTTACTCCATTGACATCATGACTTCTTCATCTGCATTTATGTAACTATACATTTGGCTTTATCTTGAATTCAAGGAATAGAAAATGATGTTGATCAATGTTGAACCGTGTAAAATTATGACTGCTCAGCACACGAATAATAACAAAGGTGTTATATAACACTTGGAACTAGTACTGCACTTAATGGATTTTGAAAGTGAAAGAAAGGGATAAGACTATGGTTAATATTCGGATGGTCTTTGATATACCAGATGTAAAGAACTTCCCCCCTATAATAAGAGAATAAGAGAATAAGAGATCAAATTCTGTTCCTATTGTTAGGATTGGCTACCTCCCCCAACCACATCGGATGATAGATCAGTGGAACGGAGCGTTACAGAGTCTGATGTGGACCTCGAATCGAGAACGCATACTACCGCTGTACAAGCCTTCAGGATGTTGCAGCTGGAGAGTTGAGAATGATACCCACTCTCCACAATTTTCGGCTAAGACGGAGATTCGTGCGAACCCATCTCCTCTTCTTTAGGTTTCTCGAGGTGATGATTTTAAAGGTTGATGTGAGAGGATACAATAGAATGCTGAGGACGCAGTATGATCCCGAACCGGCCATTGCTACCGATGCATATGCATCCCCTTTTAAGTTTGCGGTCTACCTCCACCACGTACCTCCACAATAACCTCCAGTTTTCGCGTTCATAGCCTTGGGCGAATGATGGACTGTTCCCGTGCTCATCTTCAGTAGTAAGACAGGTATAGTTCTTCAAACACTCTCCAGTATCGCCTATGCGTCTAATCTTTCTTCTGGACTGTATTCGAGCGTGCGATATCGGTATCGGAGAAGGGTTCGTCCCTCTGTGGATCCTCATAAGCGATATCCCTGATGGCCTTATAGATGATTATAGGAGACGATTCATCCTAGTGTCCCATTTGTAATCCATTGAGCTCTTGTTCTCCGGATTTACAGCTTCCTCGAAGGTTCTCTCTCGACTTGTGGACCGTGGAGCTAAAAAAAAAAAAAAAATCACGTTGAAGAGTCAATATTGACATCGTATGATTAGGAAAGGGCCCGTCCGGAGCTCATCCGTGAATGAAGCCTTTATTCTGAAGTCATTTGAGGTGTCTATAGATATGGTGTGCAACATTCTGATCAAAATGAAGGTGGATGGAAGTTTGTAGTCAGAGAAATTTCACAATGTTCCTTCCTGCAGATCCGCCCAGGGTCTCACAACGCCAGACATGATGTCATCCATATATCAGTTTTCACTTCATTTCATCAGAATTAGGGGTCAATAGTAAGATTTATTTAATGTCAATTGTCATTTGGCATCTATAACCGCTACATGTGTCCCCAAACCGGCCGCCCAGCATCTAGTCCCAAAAAGTCCTTCTTAGGTATAACTGCAACCCGAATATCTAAACAATCTAAGCCTCCTTCGCGGTGTAGTTTGCTGAGATGGCCGCCTCGAGAGCCTTGGGGTTTGCGCCAACAATCTCTTCAACCTTCTCTCCATTCTTGAAGAGAAGGAAGGTGGGCATAGCGCGGATGCCCAGCTCCTGAGCAACGTCGGGGAGCTCGTCGACATCGATCTTTAGGAATTGTGCGTCGGGGTACTTATCAGCAAGCCTAGATTGAACTTTGTATTAGTATTTCTGGCCGAATTTCAAGAGCAGGATGCGGGGAAAACATACTTGACGAACTGAGGAGCGATGACCTTGCAAGGACCGCACCATGTTGCGAAGCAGTCAAGAACAACGAGGTTGTCTTTCTCGCCCAACGCAGTGTCGAACTCCTTCTTGCTATAGTGGGGAAAATGTGTTAGTAATGATTCTTATGTATTTGCCGCCGCAACAGACGATTCTCGGGAGGGATTCGGAAAGGGGTAAACTTACTTGACGAGGTTGTGAACACCCTTGCCCATTTTTGCGGTGATTGAAAAGTTCTTTGGAGTAAATATAGGTTTGTTGTAGAGTTGCGTAGGAGTTGAAAGTGCTGGCGATTGAGTGGTTGTGAGTAAAGTTCTTCTTAGAGCGGAAAATGCGGACATGAAAGGAACTGAAGGGCGGTATATATATATATATATATATATATATATATATATGTACAGGAACGGACGAGAAAGAGGGACAGGGCGCAAATGATGCGAGATGGATTATCAATGTTGGAAAGTGCTGGCGTATTCTTGATGGGTAAAGGTATGGAAGGTTGCTCTGATGACTTTGTCCGCCTCGGACAAAACCTTGGGAGAAGGAAGGGTGGAAGGTTGTGGAGGGGTACAGAGCGGAGATGGCGCAATAGCGATAGACGACGCGGTGAGATTTACGGGGGAGAAAGGAGCTATGGGATTACGAAGATGTACTCACTTTGGAACGTTCGGACTTTTGTGAATTTGTCAAAGAGGATTTTGCTTGACAAAAGAGGATGGTGGTCTTTGAAGGAAATGGTGTAGAAGGTAAGTTAAAAGAGGTTATGTAGAGGGGTGTGGTGGGTGGTGGAACGGGCAAGTTCTGATGAGCGGGCAGCTTTGATTACTCAGTTCCAGTTCCATCCAAACCTAAATGTTCGTCATATGCCGTGCAAGCTATAGGCTTAGAGGGGGGCATTTTGGGGGCTAATAGTAAAGAAAAGCTTGCCCACAGCCTGACCGCCCGGGTCTGGATTGCTTTGATTTATCAGGCATCAAATAGACAAGCCCTTAACGCCTTAAACTGCTTTCGCAGCCCTTGCTGGCTCTCCACCATCCACCCTTATTGGACGTTCGCTGTTTACAGTTACGCTTTTTGGATACTGTCTAACTAAGATATGTCTAAATCCTAGGCCGATTACTATTGCGAATATATTCCAAATTCATCTTCGTCTCATTTCAGCGATATAGGTCCAACATCTTCTCTGTGTATCGTGGGAAGTATTGTACAGGTGCAATCCTAGCTATTCTGCTCATAAAGCCTCACTGTCATTCTCCAAGTTACTCGAATCAAAAGGTTGCAACACGAAGAAGGGACTATGATTGGGTTGGAAACATGAAAGTTAATTTAAATGTATTTCTTCTGCGGGAACAACGCAGAGTTTCTGGTGATGCTAGTCCACCCATCCTCCAACAAAACCGGGTTGGCGGACCTTCCAATATATCACCGATACCATGCCCAGATCCGTCTATAGCATCCCTATAAAGCATCAAGCTCGTGGAAAAAAAGAATCGAACCGGTACCAAGACCAGATTGTGTACACAAGAAATAGAAGTAACAGTGGAAAATAAGCGCCTCCCGACCATCCGATTAACCAAATATGTCCCGTACGCAAATTGAACATCAACGCCAGAAGCCAGTAACCCAACCTCATCAGCAGAGCCAAGAAATTAAGAAGACAATGGGAGTAGCGCAAACTTACAAAGACACAACAACACGATCGTCAGGCTGATATCGACAGATAACAGACCAGCAACTAGGTAAAGGAGAGCGGGTGTTGAAACAATAAGGAAAGGTTTTAAAGAGCGTGGGTGACAATACAGGAAGGAAATTGGAAACGAGCGTGATGATACAAAGGAAATTGGAAAACGAGTGTTGTGTCTGACGAAAGGTTGCGTACTTTTGAAAATCATGCATTTACCAAACATTGTTTCTTAACCCCAGAAGCGCGAATTTCAAGGCTGGGACGTCTGAGAGGTCCTACTCGGCCTTCTGCTTTGATTAGGAGAATTACGCTTCGATTTTGGTATGTCGAGGAGCTTCGCGCTACCCGCACTAAGCTGGCGAGAATGTCTCTTTCCAAGATCGATACTCTGTGCGCGTTCGATCCGCCAACCAGGTTCCGGAGATGGCATGTCATCCGTCGGTGAGTCTTTATCCGTGGAACCGCCAATAGGAGATGATTCGGGAGACTCATCGCCAGGGTGAAACTCGTTCAGGAGGCCTTCTCGAGACTTTACCCTAGCATTATGGCGAACCACTGTAGGTTGGCGAGCAACTGTCGAATGGATAATCTCATCAGCAGCGGAGGTTTCAGTAGGACTGTTGCGCGGTTCTTCTTCGCCCTCGGAGTCCGGATCTCGCATAGATGCTATAGCAGTGCTGCTCGCCTTTCGAGCAATACCGGACTGAGTGGATTTCCGATGGTCGTCGGGCTGAGGTGTCAACCGACGGAAATATTCATCATCAGGAATTCCCAGTTCCTCATAAGAAGCGTTGAACTCCTCGGCATGCCGTGAAACCTGCCCAGACCCTGCACTTTGCCTGTGAGCTGCGGCTGGTGATCGTTTCACAGGCTTGCCGGACAACCATGAACCTTCGGAATCTATCGAGGCGAGAGATTGGGACATGAGTGCAGACGCTCGGCCATTGGGACTGACGGGAGAGTCAGTACGAGCATTCTGCGTAGTATCCTCAAGTGAACCGTTCCTTGCAGGTGAGCCATGACCGGTCTTTATGTTTGCGGGCTGCTGGTACCCTCTACGGGCGGCGATTGCTTTCGCTCCAGATGATGTCGCTTCAGGAGACTGAACTCGGGAATCTGGCGGTGACAAAGGAAGTTCCGGTAAATCTTCCCTGAATATTGACCGTGTCCGCATTGGCGTACCAGACGCCCTTCGAATAGCCTGTTGCTGCAGGAATGCTGGAGGAGGCTGACGGGACATGGATTCTCTTGATGTATTTGAGAATGACACTTCAGAAGGTGTAGTACGACCATGGTCGAGCGACACTTTCTTGTTGGTACCCCTTCGGAAGAAGGAAGTCCATCCGCTATGACGACGTGAACTAGCTTCCGACGCTCGTCTAATCGTCGTCGAGTCAGCCGTGCGTGTAGTGGTCGCTTCGGAAACACGACGAGGAGTTTCAGATCGCCGCCTCTCTATGTCGAGGGTATGTGAGGACTCCGGTGGTGGAGTGGGAGCAGGGCGGACAGCTCCCGTAACGGTTGGAGGTGCTATTCGGGACAACTCAGCAACTTGTGAGATGTTTGATGGACCTCTTGTATGTTGTGTCGGCGATGATGGTGGTGACATATTAGGTTGAGAGTATCTCACAGCTTGTGCGGTCGCGAGTACAGGTTCCTCGAAAGGTGATTCGAGCGGTAGTGGTGTTGGGAGTTCTGATTGAGGTGTTTGAGGCGGTTGAGGCGGATCCGTGAATGGATTGGTAAGTGTTTGCACTTGTGTCTCAACACTGTCGATGACCATTTTATCCTCTGGAGGGGTAGACGGCCTATCCTCAATTCCTAGACCAACTGTTTTCTGCTGCTGTTCCTTCGCAAGACGTTTCTGTTCTCTGCGCAATTCCTTCAGTCTCAACTTCTCAGCCCTCCTTTCTAACTTCAGCCGTAGCTTTTCATCATCTAATCTTCCTTTCTTCTCTTTTCTGCGTTTATCTCGTTCCAATGCTTCTCTAAGAGCTCCTGCGTCCAGAGTGTCCGCTAGATCATCCACCCTTTTCGACTTCTTAAGCGCGTCATTGTCAAGAATCGGTGTTCTGGCGCGCCTGGATCCGGTACGAGGTGGTGTATTATGGAGAGACGGTTGATGATGGTGTTCCCCGCTGGAATATGAAGCTCCGTAAGACAGTCGAATTGTAGGTCGTGGAGAGAAAACATCTAAAGCACTAATTCGAAAGGCGCGGGGTTCCGAACCGCTGGACATGGACGAGTGAACGGATTCTTCGAGTTGCGGGAGCTGTATTTCCGATGTTGAATGTCTATTCGCTCCACTACGCATTTTCTTACTCTCCCTTCTGAAAAGACCGCCAGAATATGTGGCTGGCCGTTTCATACGGACCGGCCCACTCATAGCACGGATTTCCTCCTCTCGTGCATGATCATCTTTTCTCTTTTTGCTGGATTGTCTTCGTGGTAGTCCCGAGTCGCGCGTGCTTCTTTTGCTGCGTAGAGTTGCCGGTCGTTGCAACTTGCCACGCTCTCTTGCCGTTGGTATACTGGAATCCGATCCGGAATTTTGACGGTAATTGTATGGGGTGTTACTAGTTTGTTCTTTGGAGACGCTCCGTAGGTGAGGACCTGTTCCAACCTCTTTGTGGTTCGGAAGAGCGGCGACATTATCTTTGCTGCCCAACATCAGAGGTTGCTTTTCCTTCTCTGACATATTGGTATCGATCGGAGAGAAGTCCGACGAATCGCGTGGCCCGATATCCTTTTTCATCGATGATCTCCTCTTTCTCTTGCTATCTCTTCGACTGGGTCGTCGCCCCAATCGTTGTGAGTCAGGCATGGTGGAGGCGCGTTGGTCTACGGACAATGACAGAGGCTTTTTTCCTTCGAGAACAGACTCGGGATCGACTCTGCTACGATTGCCACCATGCTTGCTGCGACCGAAAGGCCACATCGGCATCGTGGTAAGAATGCCCGATTACTACCGCCAACAATTTCTACGTTGCGGGGGGTTTGTGGAGTGATGCAGCATGGACACGGCAGGTGCGATGACGCGCAATTGAGGTGTCGTGTGGTGGAAAGGGACGAAAGTGGTGTAGAGCGGTCGTGCAAATGTCGAAAATCCGTAGCACTCGTGTGAAATGGGCTTGTCCCTAGTATATCTTCATGACTGTTGCGCCTTGTCTTCAATAAGCTGGGCTTGACGAGTGGTTCGAAAGAGGCGCGGAGAAAGTTTTGTAACGTCTGTTGGTGCGAAGCCACCCTTCCCGGGAGTATCCGTCTGATGCAGCGGAGAGGTGTCAATAGTCGATATGTTCGATGAATGGTGAAGAGAGGATGTCGTGAAAGGAGACTAAAGAATATGGCCACTGCAGAGAGATGGAGTCTGTGGAGAATTGTGGGAGTGTGGGTGTTGTGTGTGAGGATGTGTTGGAAGTCTTCGTTGTCGCACTCAGGTAAGGAACGGTGGAAAGGGCTATGCAAGGGCGGGGCGGGATTGGCTGGGATGGAAGGAGCGACTGGCTACCTTTTTGGGGCTCCTTTTCGCCTTCCTTGGGGGGGACACAACGGCTACCTGTTATAGATTTTGCGGGTAGGAAGACAGAAAAGCAGATGCTGTCATAAGGACAAGGACTTATTTTATTCTGGGCCTTCTCTTTTTCCTCTTTTCTCTATTCTCTCTAAAATGAACGCGGGCCTGCCTTGCTTTTTGCTTCTTTTTAGGATTAACCCCATACACCCACGAGGAAAAAGATCGGTATACCTTGTAACTCTTGGACAAGCCGTCGTCTGTGGCTGGCATAAGGGCCGATCCAATGCAATCCAACCTAATAATGCAATCCATCAACCGCGGATGTATTGAAGACAAGCCTAGTACCAGGAACTATGATCATCAACATTTGTTCTTTCAAACCGTGCCATGTACTGCATCTACAGTATGCTATTCTTAATTTATTATCATTGTCTTGTACAGCGCGGCGTGGAGCTGAGAGTTGGGGTGCAGATGCGCTCTTCGATAAGATACTGCACAACCCAACGGGCGGGAAATGGTCTGGTAAGGCCGGGGCGGCAGAGGTCTGTGAGTGTTCTGAGCGCGACGGAGCAACGGTTTGAGGGGGACAACTGGGGAGACAACGGGCACAGATGGCCTGGCCGCTGGGAACGCCACCTCGAATCCCGCTCGGATTTCCCGTCTCTGATCGGTTCTGTATTCTGTAACGCGCTACGGGAGATGGCAAAAGCCAGTGAAAAGGCATCGAGATTCATCAAATATTCATATGGTCTCTATCACTATAGCTGTCCGAATCAGGCACGCAAAATAGGAAGACGTGTCAAATCGGTCCAGCACGTCCAGGCAGGCAGTGAGTAACAGTGCAGAATAGGTACATCTGTCGTTCAAGCACCGTCTAGATGTCTGCGCATTTCAGTACCACGGATTACTGGTTGGATTCCTACAGCTGACCTTATTCTGGCTTCTTGCGCACCCTCTAGAGCTATCAGCCAACATTAGCACCCCTCCACTCCCCTCACAAAACACCACTGCTCTCCTCGGTTTCGATCACGAGCTCTATGAAAGTAAACAGATGGCGCAAAAAAGGGCCAAAGTTAGAATGACAGCACAATTTACTGGTAATACGAGTACGAATCAATGGACAGGCCTACTTCTTCCAAGTCTCGCCTGTTCATGCCTCTCCGCTTGGTCATCTGCTCTTGCTGATCTTCCCATCATCAACCACTAACTGGTCCCGCCTCTCCATAACTCTTCACGCTGCTCTGTGGCTGAAAAGAATATTCCCCCCGGATGGATGTACATCAACATTCCCCGAAATGGAGGACACTTCTGGTGAAAGTTGGACTTTGACGTCGCAGATTTGCCTCTGACCTGCAATACCCTTCACGCCAATCAGACAGCAGAAGACGTCAATTCTACAAAGCCGAAACATGGCACATATCTCTCCATCTTACAATCATAACATCATCAATCTCTCTTCCTCTCAATCATACATCATCATCGAAATGTGATCTCACAAGTCGAAACAGAGGGCTTTCTCATCACAAAACTCACCACCGTAAGCAATTAAAAGAGCACATTTCACCCAAGGGCACTCCCTTTTACGGCTAACATTGCTCGAACCACCCAAACACCTTTCATGCACTCTATCAACGGTTTTGCGACCTGGCCGCACTTGATACGGCAGTTTCTAATATAACTTCATCTGCAACTCAACAGCGGTAAGGAGAAGAACCAACTCCCCAATCGAGCCACCGCGCTTCGCAAAGTGCATGCAGATCTTCGCAACAAACGGTCTTCACCATGCAGCACACGTGCATCTGACAGATTATTGACTGACTGCATCTCCTGCCGCACGACGTGGCAATATCCTGCGGAGAGAACTTCTCAAGAGAAGATGGTGAACGACAAACCCTCTTTTTTTTTTTTCTCCATCACGTGGTTTTCTTTTTCTCTTTTTATTTTTTTCTTTTTTTTCCTTCTCTTGCACATCGGGCCATTTTCTTATTTCTGTTCATTTCTAGTCGATTCGTTATTCTTAGCCAACACGGGGCACTCGGCAGAATCGCATACTGTGTGTAGTGTGCGAATAGGCTCTTCTTTGTCACGTGCAAGGCATCCCGATGTTGTCGTCTGATATCTCCTTCTTCACAGTAACCTCCTTATCACCTCTATCCTACAGTATAGACCACAAGACAACGGGAGGAATAGATCATCGTTAGATGGAATAAGTAGCAACAGTAGTGCTGTTACTGAGGAGATGGTATCAGTAAACTCATAGCGATATAAATCCAAAAAAAAAACATCCAAAAAAAAACATGAAAAAAACAAACAAAAAAAAAAAACCCTTCCAACGTGATTTCGATATCATAACAGAGAGATAATACCGGACACTGAGGTTGGCATACACCATAGCGCCTCCTTCCAACCAGAAGACCGATTCATGGTCCCAGATGAGGTACGCAGAGTCATCCTGTTCTACAGTACCACTTCCATCCAAGCCAATACAATCCAATCCGATCCAATCCCAAGCACATTAATCATGGCAAACACCTCTCCGTGCACACGCAGATACCAAGACACGTAAAATCCAAACCCATATCTGGACCCCCCTTTCCCCCATCTTTCCCCAACGCTCCCCTTACACAACACTCTGCTCCATCTCCGTGATATAAAGTCTAATATGCGCCTCCATCTTCGCATACTCCTCCCTCGCCCCCGCAACCTCACTCTCCAACGCATCCCTCAACTCCGCCATCTTCTTCTCAATCTGCTCAATGCGGACCCTCCTCCTCTCGACCTCCCGTGCCTTCTCCCCCCTCTCCTCACTCAACCTCCCATGCACGCCCCTCAACTCCTCCATCCGTCTCCGTGCCGCGTCAGCCTTATCCTCCGCCCCCTGCCTCAGCTTCCCCGTGCGTGCGGCGATGTTGGCGAGCTGCTTCGCCAGCAGACGTTCCTGGCGCTCGATGTCGCGGACGTGCGCCGAGCGCGAGGACAGCGCATCTCTGTGGCGAGCCGCCTTCTGAAGCTCTTCCTCCTCGCGGCCGAGGTCGGTCGAGAGATCGGTGAGGAGACGGAGGAGGGAGTAGACGTCAGCGGTGAGAACGGCAAAGGTGTCGGCGGAGGCACCCAGCGCCCTGGTACGCCGGTCGAGGGCTTCGATGGCGTGTTTGTCCGTCGTGAGGGAGGCGTTGAGGTCGCGGAGGTTACTTTCGAGGGCTGCGGGGGACTGTTGCGTGTATGGGCGGAGTTTGGAGGCTTCTTGTTTCACGAGGAGTGTTTGAGTGGTTTGCGCCTCAAGGTGCGATTTCAGTCGTTTCTGCTCCTCGCGGAGCCGTTCCAGTTTCTCGGCTACGCGCTCCTGCCCGTTTTTCAGGTCGATCAGCCGTTGTTTCAGCTCGGTGTTTTTGCGCTCTTTTTCGCGCATCGCCGCTTCCGTTGCTTTCCGGTTGCGCTCGAGGTCGCTGAGGACGGTGTTGAGGTTGGCGTTGTCGGTGTAGAGCTGCTCGATCCGGAGTTTGGTCCTCTCTGCTTTGTTGAAGTGCTCGTCGATCACACCCGTCTGGCTCTCCCTGAACCGGATGAAGTTGATGATGTAGCTGAATATCTTGACCAGCCGCCCGTGACTCGGTTTGTACAGATCGTTAAATGTGAAATCAGGTATGCCGCATTCTGCTAGTAGTTTCCTGAGAACGACGAAGAAGCCCATGAGATCGCGCGTGTCGGCTGTGAAGATGCGGTCGGCGTCGGGCCCGCATAAATCCTCGGCGGCTGCTTTCATGGCCGGCGCAACGACTTCCCGCGTCGTGTTCATGAGCAGCTCGGCGAACCATTCGAAGACCTTTTGGATGAGCTGTGGTTGAGGCTTTTGCAGGTCTGCGACGGTGAAGTTGACGCCAATGTCGCTGATACAGCCGGCGATTTCTCTGTCGGGCTGGTGATAATGTTAGAATGCTTATTTGATTTGGGTCATGTTGGGAATTTGAGAGCATGGAAGGGATTGGAAGCGTACCAGTGTCATGAATGCATCGCTTTCTTCTTGTTGACGTCGTTGATTGTTGTTCGAGGTGCCGCGCGCGGTACTCATGCGCCCGTGGAAATCCATGGTTATAAATATCGATCCAAGTATTATTGCTCGCTCTGGTCGTTTTGTTATATTAGAGCAGTATCTTAAAGCCGGGTGCGTCGAAAATTGAAGTTAAGGTTGGCTCTTGGCTGCGCGTAAACAAACAACCTGAAGCGGTTGCGGGGATATACCGCTATCACGTGACTGTAAACATGTTATCATTGGAATCATTTAATTCACGATAGCTTTTCAAAACCAAGATTACAAATTCCTACAAAGTCCCTACAGCCAAACTAAAACAGATAAAGTACCACACTCAATGGTTGAAACAATCCGGAGAAGAAGTGGTTTAGATAGATCGTTTCTTAGAATGTGTTTCTCCTCCACCGTTGCACCTTGGAAGATGCAGTCCCTTTTTCTCCTCCCTGCCTACCCTACGTCCATCGCTGCCGCCCAATCAACAAATCAGGTAAACAAAACACAACTGGGGAATATGAAGGTGTTGCAGAAAACGCCGGTTCCAAGTGGTTGAAGGGAAGGAAAAAGAGGCTTTGAGCGATGGCAATGAGACATAGGAAAGGTTGATATCGAGAAGCGAACTGACTACGACGACAGGAGAGAAAGAGATGGAAAATCTCGGAATCGGCGGAAGTCAAGAAGAGATACGTCATCATAGGAAGTGGCCTTCATTATTATGAAAGTACCATTACTGGAAAATATATGTCAGTGACTCTGGTAAAAATTTAAGAAAAGATGATATGGTGATATCAACTTACCTTGAACCAAACCCCACTACTCTATAAGAAATATGGTACGATAGCACTATGGACTGTTAAAACCCAGCGATATCATAACGGGATGTTGAGAATACTCACCCTATAGCCAAAGTAGCTCCAATTCCCAACGCGGCCCTAAACCGCACCTTATCCTTTCTTGTCTCCTCCACCACCTTCGCCTTCTTAGCAGGCGCCTCTAATGGCCTTTCTCCATCTTCATCCATTTCTACCTCCTCTGCTTTCCGTTTGCTCCGCTTGGTTGGTTTAAGCGTATCAGATCGCGACGACTCAAGCTTCTTTGCCTCTTCAACCATCTCCGTAGCCTTCGCAAGCATCGCTTCTGGCGACTCTGGGAGTGGCAAAGTAGGTGCATCGGCCGGCATGTCAATCTTGACCGCGGTGGTAGTCGTCTCTACATCACCGTTCTTTTCTACGGTCTCGTCGACTTGGACGCGAATGGTCTCAGGCGGGAGAGTATCAGGCTGCGGGGTGGGTGTTACTTCACCGTTGACGCTTTCAGACACGACGGATTCGGTCGCTTGAGAAACCTCAGTGCCATTCTCTAGCGCAATTTGTAAAGCCGATGATGCTATGGAAGCCGCAGATGGCTCTGTCTTAGCCACCTTCTTCACGCGAGGTTTACGAGGTGATGCGATCTTACGACTAGGCGTCGCGATCTTAGATGGAGACACCGAGCGCATTTCGCGTTTGCTCCTCCTTACGGAAGCTGTGTTAGCAGACTGAGGAGGTAGGAGCGCGCCCTTCTCTGGTAGAACGAATTTGGGTGGTGTCGCGATATCGTGTTTCTTATCTTTCGTACCGGGTTCAATAGCTTCTGGGTCGAGTAGTGCGACGATCCAAGTTGTCATGCCATATTCTTCGGCTAATTTCAGAGCTGTATGAAGGGTCAGGAACGAAATGTGCCGACCGAGATCGGATGGTGCGTACCTTGTTCGGGCGCGATCCAAACGTTACCTGCGACCTCTTCAGGGCCAGAGGTGGGAAGGTTTTTGTGGTATTTACGCTCCGTTTCCTCTTCTTCACTAGAGGCCCACGGGAATGCGGCTTTGAACATGCCCGTCGCGCTTATAAAACCGTCACTGCTCCTACGCTGTGAATTTCTCGAGTTAACCGCCGTTGTGAATGGAATTTCCTTGCGCGTTCCCTACCATTAAAAAGTAAGATTCCGGATATGCATTATTCTTCTGCAGAGAAAATATTCCTGAGCCCTTCAAGTCCTTCGGGAGAGGTACTCGAAGGTGCGCATAATCAAAGACTCCGAGATTCTCTGAACGCGATGAAGGGGTGACGCCAATCTGACCAGGTCGGACGGAAAGGTTCGTTTGTCCTAATCTTCGTCGTTCGACAAGTATTTCGACTATTGAATTAAAGTGAGCGATGTCATCTTCGGTATAGATTTGAGCGCCCATTGAGGACATTCTTACCTTGAGGTGTATGCTCCGGCGCAATCAGAGGATTCCGTAGAGCGGGAAGTTGCCGCTTATGAACCATTTTGACACTCTATAAGGATGTTTCTAGCAATTCCGATGCTTAATTCGACAATGCGATGGCGTTGAAAGTCCACAATGGTAAAAGATACCTCTGATGGTGTACCTTTGCGCGCGAACCGGTGAGGACAGGTCAGCGTTCCCCCTGTCGCAGAGCGAATCGGACGTCAAACAAAAACGGCCGTGACAAGGCGAGAGCTATCGTCCATCAACCCAATGGAGGATCAGATAGGAAGAATTTGTATATTCTCGAGAGTAATACAAAGTATAAGTGGTGGACAGCAGTAGTGTTGAGAAGAATTGGACGAAGCTTTGATGCTCATTCAGTGTCATTCAGGCTACTCCCTACCTAGAACTTAGCACTTTTCACTGCCGAATGGGCTGGAAGGCTGGGCGGTGGTTGGTTCAAATGATGGTGCGGAGGAACGTGTCCAACAGGGTCTGGTCAAACTTCCCCCCAACTTCCCCCACAACCAAGAAGACATCACCCTCGAGAACAGTCCCGAGTTGAAATTACCATCTACCTGCATCATGTATCACAATGGGATAGCAGAGTGATTTAATTGATGCATTCACTAGACCGCGTAAAGTAAGCAAGTAGAACTAAGCTGATGGTCCGAGAACCGGTTCTCCTCAAGGATACTATCTTAGTACACTAGGTGTTTTAAGGGGAGAAGTATTGAAAGGGTCTCCTTTGTTCACGATAAGATCTTACTGTGTCCTATTGTTTCATGATACAATAAAATACCTGTAGTATGTTAATCATTCTTGAAGAATTGTGGTAAAGAAACAGGAACCCCCTTTCCAACCATATCCCTTTCCCCTATTTGAGCACTCCTCACTTACCGTGGGTTTCCCCTAATTCCATCTCTGCGCTCTACCGCACAAGAAAAGGATACATGTCGTGTTCCAACAATTCCATCAAACTAATAGTATACATACGCTTATTGCACACCCTCCTCTATACGGCGTCTCTAGCTTTCCTGTACAGGAAACTCCTAAATATACGGGAGACCCTTAACCGTACAGACAGTAGAGGATGTTTGATGCTGCGAAAGAAATAATCTCCTACTTGTTGTTTAGAGGATTCGTACGACTTCAGATGGCATACCGTCCTGATGATTCTTCCAGTCACCAAAACTTCGATATTACTTAGAAGAGATACCTCTACGCTGATCATAACAGTTTCGAAGTAGCAAACTCAGTGCGGAGGTTGTTGATAAAGGGAAATCAGATCGATATTCACCTATGAATCCAATGTGGTTTCAAATGAGTTTTCATTATGATATTATACAGTAGATTTTTTCATAGCTATACTGCCTTTATCAACCTTTTAGAAAAGAACATGATGTTGATGATGTATAGGGATATGATATAAAACTTGAGGCTCATTGCAGGGCATCTTAAAAAAGGAGATAGAAATGAATGATACATATTCCGATCAAGGATTGTCAGAGCGCCTAGAATAAGAACATGAATCAATTGATGTTGCAGCTCTTGGTGCCTACCGGTTTAAGTTGGGTATTGGCCCGCCAATCCTGCTAACTGCCTCTCACTTTTCTGATATAAGAGCCATGAAAACTGCCTGGAGTAACAGCCGAAACCTACTAATCATGATAATCAGCAATTGTATGAAGCGTGAGAGTTGTCGATAAGGAATGAACATACAGAAGCGGCCACTCTGTGGACTTCGGGGGCGCCAATCATAAATCACTGAGTCTGAAAGTTGTGTTGACCTATCAGGTTATCGAGTAGGCAGATCGTGGACACCATGATATATATTTGTCTCGAGGTCATCTGATGTTGTGATGTCGAACGATATGCAGGGGAACCAAAACCAGAACCCATATTTTTGAATCGGGTATGGGAGCCATTCCAATGGGGGCATCAATCCATGAATTGTTAACGCTGTGCAATTTCCAAAACGTGCCGCTAACTCTATGTTCATAAATTGTGGTCCGCTGGTGAGAAATACCGCAAACTCATGGTTAGTTCGGAACACCAGAAGGTCCATTTTATGTAAGATAGTTCCTTGAAACCAAAAGTCGAGCTGACTACCGTAACTAGAAATTCTTTCCTCCAAGAGAGCGTTGCCCATTGTGAATGCATTGGCATTATCGTCTTTTTCGAGCCGCGAAAGGAATTTATTGGGAGGTATCTCAGCACACTCGAGAAGAATATAAAACACCGATTTGTATGGTGTGATTGCGGTCCCCCCGAAGTAAAAGAAGGACGAATGTCGATTCCATCTTCATATCTGGCTGAAGTTAGGGCAAGGATAGGTCCGGTTACTAGACTCATACGCCTATTAATCTCCTCCATTCCTCCTGCATCATCGATGTGAACCCCCTGGTGCCATCTTCGAGACTATTTCGTGCTCTGTAGTAGCAAGGCACAGGAAATCCTTTCATACACCCAAAGGGGGTTGCAGTCAGCTGGACCTAGGGGACTTGTTTGCGACTGGTGGGGCTTTCTGAGGCTTAGTCTTCCGTCAGTTCAGATATACTTCATAGAACCTTAGGGGGTTATACCTATACAATTCTGGGAGTAGTGGTACAGTTCGGACAATCCGTACGCATACCGTACGGTGGGGGTTTGTTGGTGACCGTTTGACTATGAGCGAGCTCAGGTATGGATTCCGTACATTGATGGAAAGTATCTGTACAGCAGGTCCATGTCGAGGAGTGAGGTCGGGAATAGTAGCAGGAGCGATTTATTCTAAATGCTGTTGTAAATAGTAGTCTGCAAGAACAATGAAAAGGATGCTCTTTGGAAATTGAAATGCAACTGGAAGGAAGATCTCACGCGTATCTATATCGACAGTGACTTAATTTCAAACAGTGATACATTCTGTCTATGGCATTCTCTCTACGCCTGCGGCTATATGATGAACAAGGAATCAATTTACCAATCCTTCTTGATGTCGAATGACCACTCGAACTGCAGATGGGTGACGTTATCGTCATCAATGAATCTAGAAGTAGCTTTGTAGTGACCGCGAGCAACCATTCCGGAAGGAGCGGTCTCTTCGTTGACTGCCGTTTTGTGAGTCTACGTGTTCGACATGTATAGGTAGGAGTTTTACTCACATCGCTTCTCGTAGGAAGGTTTATCTGTTGTGTTTGGGCTGTATGAACCCTGAATCGAGTCAGTAAAGACACTGGTGACGTAGAATCACATTATTTGAGCTTACAATCATCTCTTGAATCTTATTGCTCAAACCCATTCGCTTGGCTACCTGGATGTACTTCAAACCCGATAAAATTTGATGTTGTACTTTGAAGGTGGCCTTCATACGGAAGGTCGCGCCTTCCTTGATCGTGAATGGCTTGTCCTTTAACGATTCGATAGCACCGGGTTGCTTCAAGTCGATGATGATATCGGGGCGGCCTGGGACCTATGAAGTGACTTTTCAGCATCAGCAAGATATACAATTATGGCATAAATACTTACTTCTAAACCGAGTGATAGAATGATGACTTTACGCGGATCGCTAGGGTCAGAGATACTTGTGCCAGTTCCCAGACCCAGGGACTCCTTCCATTTTCTGAGGGATTCATCGTTTGCATCTAGTAGGGTCCCGTTAGCTTTGTGAGCCAGGTTAAAAGTAAGTATAATGATAGGATAGTGCTCAGTCTCGCAAGGAATCAGATCTATTGTAAAACGGGACGTAGAGAAGATTCGAATGATGTTGGTTCAGGATTTACTCTAATGATAGTGATTTTTTGTATACATTCCGATGGCCCAGAAAATCATTGCTTGAGTGAGAGCTACAGGGACCCTTAAGTAGCGAACAGGTGAGATTTGGCCTGTGATATAAGTTCCGGGAAACTTTTGGTCCTGGTGCGACGTTGATTTTACATAGATGTCGGACAGGAACAGGCTCGATTTGCTGAGGAGTAAAAGAATGACTGAGCAACGCTCCGTCGATGAGCCATATGGACAATGGTAGTCTTGCTCAAGGAGTAACTCTAGGAGGGGTCCTCACAGTGCTGTGGGTCATGGAAAGTAGAAAATTGTTGACTCTGAAGAGAAATAGAGCGTCCATGGAACTGTGCCTTACCCAGTTGCTGATACTCATTGATATCCTTAGCTTCTGAGACTTTGAATCCAGCAGTCTGCTCTGGAGCTAACTCATCATCGTGTGCCTGGCCTGACGACATATTCAGGCGTTAGTATTCGTGATATGTTCTTAATCTGAATTTGTGGGAATAGGTTGATGGTTCAAATATCAAAAGTTGAGCGTTGCTCGCGTTCAAATATTTACCCCACACTGACCTTGCCAAAACATAGTGGGGGCTGTAAGTCGTCTCACCGCTGTTACATGTTAACTTCAACTGTTATAAAAAGTATCCGTCACGTGCGATACTAATTTTACATTACTTCTACTGCAATATACTTTAGTGATATGCATTAGTGAGGCATGGAAGGTTCTGCATCGCATCAACATTAGGATTACTAATAGGTGTACTCTATCCAACTACCATACCACCACCCTACTTTAGTTGGAGAATGTTAAAAAAGAAATGCTCCTGGGAATCATCAACATTCAGGTCCAATAAAGAGATAAAAAATAATAAATGTATGAATGGAAGAGTATGAGAAAGCTTCCGAATGGAAGATAGAGCAGTAGAAACCCAAGGGTATATCCGTGAAACAATCCCTCCACACTGAAAGTCCTTACCGAATCTTCTCCTACAACATATCTGTCTTTCTCCTACGAGAACTCTCCTTGTCTTTCTCTAATCCACCCTTAATGATCGCTGTCCAGTCCTCCCACTCCTTGGCCATCTCAGTTAAGACATTTCCCATAACCATAGCACTGGCCATCAATCCATGGCCTTCACCCTCTAGAATCCTCACTTCGCACCTCTTCATCGTGCGCCCTAACCATTTAACATTCTCGACGGGCACTCTGGTATCTCTGCTACCGTGGTGTATCACGACGGCTCGCGTGATGTCGACGTACCTGAATCCAATGGGTTGTGTACGTTCGAGACAGACCAGTAGATCAACCGCAGGGTTTGCATTACTTGTTGCGTGATCCCAAATTGATAGTGTGAGGCGAGCGTCAAGGTAGCGCTGACGTTCTTTTTCCGCTGCGGTTTGGGCTGCCTTGGCCTGTTTGGCGGCCTCGTGGTTTGGATCATTAGGGTCCCTAGCCGCGATCGATATCTTGCTGGTATTCGGCATCATCTGATCCATCAACATTATAGAGTCTCTGCGGTTGTTCGCTAGATTACCGGGGCGAGGTGTTGGTGCATCTCGTCCTACACTTCGACGCTTATTGCGTTGTGGAGATTTAGGGACACTTCGAGTGATGCTTGCGCTTGTCGCGGACATGAATGTTGAATTTGCGACTTTCAAGAACGGAGTTGGAAGAACTCGCAAAAAGCGTTGCCCTCTCGGTAGTTGACCACCTGGAGGAAGATCTGGAGCCAGTCCAATTGACGACATTTGGGATGGAGGTATCCAGGGAGCCAAAAGATGCACACGGCCACGTATATGTTGAGGCATTCGTAGTGCAGTGGCAAGCGCATAGATTGCACCAGCGGAATGAGCCATGATGGAAAATTTGCTGATCTTAAGTGCAGCGCAAATGGCCGCTACATCATCTGTATTATACATTAGCCATAATGTCTAGGAGCGGGAACAGAAAGTGGACCCACCAGGCCATGCGAGGGGAGTGCCAGCTGCGTGTGCCTGGCTCTCCCCAACCCCAGGTCGATCGGGTGTGATCAACCTCAGCTTTAAACTTATAGCCAATTCATCATAAAATGCAGTGATGTACCGCGTCAAACCCATACCAACGCAACAGAAGACGGCGTATCCATTTGGATCACCAACTTCTGAGAATGATATTATACGTCCAGTCTGGGGATGTCGCACCTTCTGAGATAGTCGAGATGCATTAAGGAAACGGTCCACGTCAATGTCAATTGAATCCACACTAGCAGGCCTTTCCACAATCACAGCTTGTGGCGGTGGAGACTTTGCATTTTGAGCGTCAGCAAGCCTGTTATGCCTCTGCTCAGCCTTCAACGGAATATCTGGATGAGACCACCTCTTTTTCTGTTTTGGGGCAGCCTGTACCGCAGTTGGCTCCGCGCTCTTCGCTATAGTCAATGGATTGAGCGAATGCTCCCTCTGCGTCAACTCAGCGCTCACAGATCGAGGCGGAAGAGTGACGGGAGGGAGATCTTTCCGTACCGTAGGTGGTTTCTCCAGTATGAGAGAAGCGGTCGCTTGGCGCGAGACCGCTGACCTGCCTCCGACAGCAACTGATTTCCTTTTTTGTATGCCAGTAGTACTTGTCCTTTGGGAAGACTTATCACTGTTACTTTCTGGTGGAGTAATGTGGTCGAGCGATTGTAGCGCCAATCGGTAATCAATGGGCAACGTCGTCACATCATCTGCAGATTCGTTACGATTTTCATCCTCTTTGCGGGGCAGAGGATGGAGATTCTGACTAATATCCCCGCTGTCTGGTAAATTCGGGGTAGGTGACACTTTATTAGTAGGGCTTGGAAGTGTAGGAGCAGGAGAGGTTATTCCGAGAAGTTTATGTGCTTTTTCGATAGTTTTACGTGATCTCTCTTCTGTAAAGCTCGGGGTGCTGGATGTCGCAGATATTGGAGAAAGAGGGCCCCCTGAAATATCTGAAACAGCATCCGTTTCTTCGGTAGTAGGAGATGTAATGGGTGCTAAACCCCACTGCTTCTGTCTAGCCTCTTTTTGAGCCTTTAATTGTTTAATACGTCTTGTCACCTCCGTGTCCGACTCGGTGTCTTTCTTCTCTTCATGCGGCAGGTCTTTCTGAGGCTCCCTTTTCTCTTCTTCCTCTTCAGGAACAGTGGCCGTCCTAGTCGAATCATGGCTTCCGTGTCGCCGGCGTCGTCCACGGCTCCTTGATGAACTATCCCTTTGCTTTAAAGATGATGCTCTTTGTGGAACCACCGCCCGGCCTACAACGGGACTATTCCCGCCATTTCGATCGACTGGAGACTTTCCTAAACGCACTGGGCTCTTCGAGGATGTTCTCGAGTTGTTTTTGCGTGAGTGGTTCTCTGGCGATGAGTCGAGAGTAGATGGCTCTTCATCGATGGCATTGTCGACGAAGAACTGTCGTCTCGGACTTCGCGGACTTGGAGGTTGAAAAGTCGTAGTTCGAGCGGAAAGAAGATCTGAACCCGAATTCTTCGTTCGCAACGGTGGTAAATTTATAGTCCTGCGGGCTTGTTCCGGTTCTTTACTTCTGAGATGTTCCCGTGAACTCATGTGTTTAAGGATCCTAGCACCTGTAGAGCTCCGTTCACTCCTGATCGATTCTCTACTCGCAGTTCTTCGCAACCCGTTGTCAATGCTGACATTCCCAATACTACTCGCATCATCACGATCCTTTGTAGAGTTCAAAGATGTCACGCTGCGGAGAGATCCCGATCGAAGGTAGTTCTTGAGCGAAGAGTCGCAGCTTCTGTCCTTCCTCTTCGGAGCCGTGATAGGTGACAGACCGGAAGGAGGCGGTGCAGTTTTGATCACAGGTGGTTCTGCTGCGTCGTCTGGATATAGACTGTCGTCCATCATCTGTCGCCTATGTACTCCGTACTCCACCCCAAAACTACCTCCACTAGTCGATGAGCCATTTCCATGAAATGAGTTGTGGGCTAGACCTGGGCTGACAGGCGTAGAGTTACTTTCGCCAACCTTCGGGAGTTGCTCGAAGTGATCGTAAGCAGGAGCGGAAATGGCCGAGAGGGAATCGATCAGGGAGGAGATGACTTCGGGTGAGGCAGTTTGGGTGCGTATCTGATTCGGCGAACGTTTCTTTGAGCGTGTATCAGAGGACGTAGGTAAAGAGCGACGCCTGGGTCGCCTTGTCCGCTCTGGTATCGGAGGTACTGGAGGTTGATCGGCCATGTTTGGCTCTAAGGCGATGCCGGGAATGATGGATAAACAGAATGATGCGCGCAATATGTGAAGCGTTGTTATGCCGCCGGTTATACGGTCGTTCTTAAGAAAATGAGGGTATATAACCGTTATCAGTGCGCTAGATGAAGATTGTAAAGCATTATTTCATTGTAGAACGGCTGGAGTGGTCTCGGGACGTGATTAAAGGGATATCGAATGAACTATCGCCACGAACAGAGCACAAAACAGAAAGTTCGGAATGAATGATAATAACGCATGTGGAGAAGAGGATTAGGATGACTTCAAGGACGCCGGGTCTCTTGCATTGGCTCCCGTCTGCAGGAGAAATGTGTTCTCGTGAAGATCGATAGCTGCAGATGCCAGGTGAATTCTTAGCGGGGAAAGACGCTCAGGGGGCGCAAAAGGTCTCCCCTAATGAGCAATTCTAACCCCCCTTGGCACCCCATGTTCCATTTGGTCACACACGTTGCTTCAGACTCAGAGTTCCTTCAATATGAGATGAGACCTTGACGTTGAAGCAATTGGAATCCACTGCTTTCGCGTGCGTTAATTCTCCGATTTTTATATTGAAAATTTCCTAGCCTCGCTTTAAGGTGAAGTAGACGTACCGAGCCGTTACAAGCTCCCTTGTGCCCTGTAGCAAACCCTCTCACAGGTCCGTGGCCATATATGATAAGAGATTTATATAGTGTTATAGGGGCTCGGCCTCAATTTGATTGCATATGTAGACAGGCATATATCCACGTGCTCTGATGGGTTACATAAGCACCTAAAAAGTTTTCGTCTGATAAAGAGTGGAGATGGTACTTTGTACATACCATACTGTACACCCAAGCTTCGCAACAGCGAGTCGAAATTCCAACACAGACAGTCCAGCTTCCTCCTCCTTCACAATCGCATATAAGAATAATAGATACAATACAAGATTACTGGTAGGATTCGAAATATCAGGGGTCATAATGTCTGGTTTCATCACTTCCCCTCCACCATGGCCCTTCCCTAGCCAAGATTTCCACACCAAGCGACGTCATACCTATCACAGCTTCCTCACCGCGCAAGACCCCAAAATTAACACAGTTCTCCCTTACATGAACCGCATCTGCAACTACATTCCATAGCCAGTTTACGAAAAGTATACACAATGCTTGACACCATCCTCTCCCTCCCCCTTCTCTCCTTCTTCGCCCTTCCGGCCCTCTCCTCCTGGTCCACCTCACTCAACCTCCTCTTCTTCTACATGACATGGTCTACGCTCGTGCTCTCTCATCCACCTCTCCGCGTCGAAATCTACGGCACCCTCTTCATCCGCGTACTATTCTACCTCGTTCCCTCTCTGCTCTTCCTCGCGCTCGACACACTCATTCCGAGTTTGGCAGCTACCCTTAAGGCGCAGGAAGACTATGCGCTCCCTGGGCGGCTGGGTAGAAAGAAGCTGATGCGGGTGGTTGGTTGGAGTATTTTCAATGTCTTGATGGGCGTCGCGATACAGACGGGATTGGAGCTGTTCGTAACGCAGGTGCTGCAGTGGAGGAGTGTGTTGAAAGTGACCACTACGTTACCAGTGCCATGGGGTATTTTCAAAGACCTAGTAAAGGGATTTATAGTTCGGGGAGTGAGACTTTCTAACGATGATCTATTGCGATGCAGCAGCGCTAATTTCTCCAGACACTTCAGTACTACCTCCACCGCTACATACTCCACGGGTCCTCGTCCCAGGTCGCCCGTCTGCATCAATCCTGGCAGCACAGTATCCGTGTCCCCTTCGCGCTCGTTGCTAACTACGACCATCCTCTTCCATGGCTGCTGCAACACTATGTACCCCTCTACATGCCCGCTCTCCTCTTCCGATTTCACATCCTGACCTTCCAGCTCATGCTCGCTCTCGTCTCACTGGAGGAAGCTTTCACCTACTCCGGGTACGCAGTCCTACCAAGCACCATCATGCTAAGTGGTATGGCGCGCCGCAGGGATAGACATTTCATGTCCCAAGGAAAGGGTAACTACGGAGCTGTTGGTGTGCTGGATTGGGTATGTGGGACAACTACTGGAGACGACGTTATGGATGATGTTATGGAGGAGATGGATAAGCACAATGTGCAGGAGAGAGCTGGAAGGGCTGTGGAAGGGGCTGGAGATGCGATAAATAACGCAACTGATAGATGGGGAGGAAGGAACAGAAAGGGGAGGGGCAGAAAATAGGAACGATCTATAAGTGAGGAAACTGCACATGTGGTGGAAATCCTGCAATCTGCTCATTCGCATTCGTGTCGTGATAAAGTATTGTACAGTGTTTTGACCCTCCACATCTCATCGCCTTCTCATGTCCTAGTCCATTGTATCAAGCTCCTGGACAGAAGGCCCTATCTCCCAAGTCCGTACAACAGTACGGTGATCTAAAAATCCATCCCAGCATCAGTGGATGCCATATCTACCTCGCTCTCCTGCTCAACCGCCATCTTCACCCCCTCCACGAAAGCCTCAACAGCCTCCCCACCACCTAGCGGCATACTACCATTCTGTGAGTATCCGCCATTCTTCACCTCGACCCCGACCGCCTTACTGATCGAGGGCAAACCGCCATCCCTCAGAGCCGCTGTGAAGGTCCCCATGCTCTGGTGCAGCTGGGGGCTGCGCAGCACCTTCTTGACGATCTCCCGCTTCTGCTCGAGACCTAGGGTCGGCAGGATCCCCTTCACGAGACCACCACCGAGAAACTCCTTTTCGTTCTGGAGGCCGACCTCCACCATGAGGAGGGTTGGGGGGAGGCGGGTGAGGAGCGCGTCAAGGAAGGTTTCGTCAGCGGACTCGATGACGGGGATGGTGGTCGAGGTGGACAGGAGGTCCGGGAGCGTGGTGAAGGGTCCGGGGACGTTTCGTCCCCAATTGGTTGAGCTGGAAGTACCTGCCTCCAATGATTTGAGGAAGTTTTGGATTATGGCGTCGGTATCCTCGAGAGCTGAAGTCTCCGTACTGGGCGGACGTTAGTGGTTGTGTCGCATGGGTGGAACAGAGGAGACCGAACAACAGTAAGCACTTGGGTGAATGTGATAATCGGTTTTAACTTAAGCCAGCTCAGCGTGGCATTTCTTTGGCCAGCCCAGTATGGCATTAATGGATATCCGTATGAACCTAGAATATGCCCAACGGATCCATGATAGCAATCAGAATACTAATATACAGCCTTGAAGACGCCGTAAACACCAAGAAAATGCATATTCTTGAGTTTTGACGTCATGCGGCAGCCCATGTGTCGTGTGATTCTCCAAGACGAGTTGAGGATAGACCTACGCTCGACCTCCATCTTCGCCACCCCGCCTTTCCTCTTCACCTTCCTCGCGGAAATCGGTACCGGTGCCATCTGCACCAGCTCCTCCGGTTCCGATCCTCGACGAATTCTGTTGCTGGGTACCCGGATCTTCCATTGTCTCATCGCCGTCCACACCGGGACGTTGGGTATTTTGGGTACGTATATCGTTAAGTTCATCGCTTATCTCAATTTCCTCCCCGTTCAAGAGCATATCAACAACCTGACCGATCCTTAGATCCCTTTGGCTGAACTTGCTTGGATCGCGAGATTGGTTTTGTGACTGCAACCAGAAAAGGTGACGTTGTGATGACGACGAAAACTTCAGCACAAAAATGCGTCCGTTTGTAGGTGAGCGGAGGTTTGTTTCATCCTCCGGGTTGTAGTCGATGAGGTAGGGAATAAACGAGGCGTCACCAGGAATCATTACTAGATCAAGATCTGGTTCGCGAATGGATGCTGAGCGTTTACGCCAGGTGAAGTGAAGAAGATCTATATCTTGTAAGCTTTTTCTTGCGCAGAGAAGGGAGAGGTGCAGTACCATCTTCGTTGTAAAGGCAGACGTAACCGGACTCAGGCAAGCACTGCATCTTTGTTTCCTGCAACGATGTTAGCTGAGGTTTTATTGTCGAGTGATGAGCTCACATCAACGTTGCAGCGGCCCGCCTTAAATGTGATCAGAATTTCAGGTTGCGCCATCGTGAGATCGAATTTTCTGAAGGTGAGGTGGAGAAAAATGTGGAAGTTTGAATCCAATGTTATGAGGTAGTTTAAGGTTGGAGCTCTGCCTCCGGTTTTAGGTTTCGCCGTTTGCCGCTCTGCACCCACAAGCTCCACGCCCGAAGAATAGCCGCAGTTAGTGTTAGACGATTTCAAGCGAGCCTAGCTTCCGCACCACATTGAATCGAAAATCATTTGGAGGAGAGACGACGACAACGCATACGAAGGATACCCAGCAACCACAACAACTTCGTTCCCCGATCTCTCTGAAACACAATTCGAAATGTCGGCGCAAGCAGATAAGCAAGCCGGCACGACGAAGAAGTTCGGAAAGGGCGAGAGGTCTATCCCACACACCTCCGAGAAAGCCTCGAAATATTATCCTGCTGAGGATGATAGCAAGCCCAAGACGGTACGGTATCCTTTACATCCAGAGTGTTGCGCCTGCTCCTGGGGATTGTTCATATACTTTTCTACGTGTAATCTGCAACTTCTTAGGATCTTGATAGCAGTCACTCATATACATCAAATGTAAACAATGTACTGATCTTCCTCGCCTTAGGTTCGCAAGAACATCCGACCAGCAAAGCCTCGCTCGTCCCTACAACCCGGTACCATCCTCATCCTTCTTGCTGGCCGTTTCCGCGGCAAGCGTGTTATCCTCCTCAAGCACTTGCCCCAAGGTGTCCTCCTCGTAACCGGTCCTTTTAAAGTCAATGGCGTACCTCTAAGGAGGGTCAATGCCAGATATGTGATCGCGACCAGCACCAAGGTCGATCTCTCCGGCATTGACGAGAAGGTCGTGGATAAGGTCGGCAGCGACGACTACTTCACGAGGGAAAAGAGCAGCAAGAAGAAGGGCGAGGAGGCTTTTTTCAAGCAGGGCGAGAAACCTGAGGTAGGTCGAATTGCGATCAACCCAAGAATTTGGGGGGGTTGGATCAAGTCTATGTTACTGATCAATATTGCAGAAGAAACAAGTGGCGGGCGGCCGTGCGGAAGATCAGCGATCAGTAGACAAGGCTCTCTTGGGCAATCTCAAGAAAGAGCCATTCCTCCTTTCTTATCTGAGCTCCACCTTCAGTCTGCGTAAGGGCGAGAAGCCCCACGAGATGGTGTTTTAGAGGATGGGTAAAACAATGGCGACGGTGGTGAATCTGGAGTGTGATTAAAGTAGACACGTAGGATGATGACAAGAAATTCACGGCTCGCTGCAGCCATTGCAGTTATTTCAGTCATGGCCTGGACTTTTTCATGGAGGGATCATCGGTTCCGCTTTGCAGGTGTTGTATTGAGCAACTAAATTTCAACAAACCTTCCAAGAAACTTCAAAGATGTGGCGACCAGGATCGACGGGATGCCGAAGCGTCCTAACCCAAATGTCCCAATATGAGCATAATACTTCTATGCTAGTAATCACAATCTCTAGGTCTTATTGTACACGACCCGTATAATTTAACAAAACAGTCGAAAGATCAAAGAGTATCGAGTTCTAATTATTGATCTCCTTTCACGTATTAAATGTGCACCGTGTCCGGTCTCATTTCCAAGTGCCATCTATTTGAGCTTTCGTTCCATCTAAGATTCTCTTCACCTAATAGACTCCTATGCCTTCAAAAAGTAATAGGATTCCTCTAGTTCCTAGCGTACGCGTACGGTCTAGATTCCTAAGACCCTAGCGCTTAATCATCGTCCATTATTATATGCTCATTATACGGAAACTCGCATCATCGGTGTGTACAGTCCAGCAGCAGGATTACCCTATTCTGTGCGGTGAATTAAAGTCCTGTTAAGCTATTAAAATACAGGGATTTGAGGGTGCTACCCGGTTGTCTTCTGAGCATTTAGTCGGTAAAACCCGAATATATCGTATAAATTTTCATATCTGTAGCAGCACAGTAATTCTGTTAACTGCTCTTAATCTTTTATTCGAGATCACATCAGTTATCGTTCCATACAGGACAGTGAGACCATCAGTCCTGAACTTTCTTGAGCAGCAATTCTTTTGTGGGATCTGGAAAAGACTATTTGAGTAAAGTGATCAGTATGTTTTCAAGATCCCGTAGCGGAGCACGATTGACCAAACTTGAAGGGGAGTCGACATACCTGGCCTCCAAAATAAATACTATCACATCTCCCTTCCTCCCCAATGTTCTTCATATCCCACCTCAGCAACATCTTCGCAACAATCATTTTAATCTCGTTCGCCGCAAAGAATCTTCCCGGACATGCATGTCTTCCATACCCGAATGTCATGACATTTTGCGTCACACTAATGAATTGATTTCTCGCAGTAGCCCCACAGAGGTAGCGGTACGCATCTTATAGAAGCGGAAACCGTCGAAGCGATCGGCGTCCGGGAAGACTTCCGGGTCGTGCGCTACGGCGTAAGATGGGACTTCGATGGGGGTCCCGGCGGATATCCGTTACCCGTTACTGAGGGTGAATGGTTTCATAACTTTCCGCGCAAAGAATCCTCTCGGGAGATAAGCTATGGGTCATGCTAATATATCAGATGGCATAGACGTACCGAGAGAGGCAGGAAACTGTCGAGCACTCTCTTTGATGAAGCTATCCAACTTCTTCATATCTTGAATAGCCCGGGTGGTGAAAATTCCGTCATGTTGCGCTAGAACAGTGCGAATTTCATCGCGGACGGGTTCAATATATTCAGGCCAAGCCGCGAAAGAGTATAGACTGGAGTTTACCGTTAGCAATCACATAATGTTCTACTTAGCATACTGTCCTCTTCCTATGGTGATATCTCTCACCTATCGTACGTTCGCTTTCAATGAGTTCCCCGGCTTATTGTACAGAGGACTCGAAACGTACGGAAGACGCACAACGATACGTACGACTTGACCGTACAGTAGATGAAGCTCGGTTGATACTGTACGATTGAAACTCCGCTAGAAGTTTGTCCTGAAAGTGTAGAGGGGCCGAGGAATGCTGCCCGCAACAAGAGAGGGCGATAATTTTCACGCATTGGTGGCTGTGAGTGTAGTTGTGTGAATACTAGCGAAACTTATTCCCAACTGTATTCTTGCCATATCCTCATCGGTGTCAACTTCAAAATCCTTCGCATTACCCATGAGCCACTGGAGCATATCATCCGGCTTCTCATAACCCGGCCCTTTCTCTGCATCTCTCCTTGCCTTAACCACTGGTTGAGAAAAGCGTAAGCTTCTTCAACCCATCGGTCAAGGCTTTTGATCTCTGCTAACCTCCATGTAGGAAATGAGCGCAAGATTGGCCGCACCTTCTTGACAGCGTTCGTTGCGACCACTAGCTCAATGGTGTAATTAATCGCAGCATCTATATATGCTTCTGAACGAGAAATTTCAGGCCCTATAAACACACATCCGGAGACCATAGCTACGATCCGCAACAACTTTTGGTTTACATTGACTTTTGTCCAATCCTTACAAGGCGGGATCTCGCGTGTAATTGCTTCCTCCACTTCTTGTGAGATACGAGGATTAAGACGGACTAAACCCTATTAGTTTACTGGACTTTAATTCTATTTAGAACGGAATACCGAGTGCCGGTGTGAGGTTTTGCTTGACAGTATGTGGAAAAATAGGGTTCTTGAAGATCAGCTTTGTGTATTTTGCTGACAATGACTATCTGTAAGGTTAGACGACTATAGTAAACTTAAGAAATTATTCTCAGACTTCTCCAACAGGCTCATCAAAGCTCAAAATATCGTCTGGGAGCTTCTTCAATCATCTAAGAATCGCGGTGGTAATATAAGAAGATTTTCCGCTATGATTCGAATTAGATGTGTATAGGAAGATCCAGCACTGGTCTTACACTCTGGTGTCGTAATGCGGAAACCATTTTCGAACTAGGAGCAGTCAATCATTATTTCGTAGAAACAGACTTCTATGCTCAATATACCTTTCGGTATCTATCAGTATACAGTAGCTATGAAGGCCTGTCGTCTTTTCTCTGTGTTCCCATGTTCAATGCCAATTATAGGGAGCTGGGATATCGGATCTTGAATGAGTATATGCGGTATGAAGATGAAAGCTGCAATAGTGGATAAGACAATGATGATAACTGGGAAACGCTCGTATATTGCTACTGATATGTGCGAATGCATTATGAAGGACAAAAATAATGCCGAGAATAGAGAATATTAGATATATTCGAAAAGATACATTCAAAGGATGTAGAATATCTACGTTATCTTCCTCTTGCCTAAATACCCACCTGAAGGACATGAGGAGGCCCGTCTCAAACCCTCCAAGCGTACCTTTATTTTCCAGTATTATGAAGGATCTCTTGGATAGGAAGTCGAGCGCCAACAGCTAATGTAGAGGGTGCAACAACTTGATGAATAGTGCATGAAGAACCAAACTTGCCGGTCGGCACAGCCCTGTTCCAACAAGGTGCTGCAGCTTTGGACGAATCCACTAGCGCATACGTGCAAAGAGAGCTTCGGGCCGGTCGATCTTTTCGGTAACGGCACGTGAACGGGTAGCTCAGTATTCCAGAAACTAGATCGCTTTTCCCCATGTAATAAATATGATGATAGTTAAACTAATGAGCTAATACAAATGATAAACATCGGGGTATCTCTAAGAACGATTTGAATACACTGAAGGATAGTACTCCAGAACAACCATTGAGAAGACCTCCAATTTCCACCCACTGTTGTCATCCGTTCTCCTCCGTATATCAATTGATGACCAATCTACCCATTTCAGGCTTTCTGTCTTCGACTTAAATATCAGCATTTTCTCCATACTAATTCGAAACCATTCCGTGTTACCCGTCCGTTTCTGATCCAAGATCTCGGTCCCATATCCTCTATGTATCAATTTCCGACCATTCTTTCCGACCTTCTCCACTTCTGACGCGAATTACAATCCGGTATTCTACATATATCAACTTGTGTCCAATATTCTTTCCTGCGTCTTTCTTTACGACCCCGAATGTTCCCTTCCCTCTTCCATATATCAAGGTATACCATTCTTTCTTGTACAAATAATACAAGCTCAACCCAGTTTGTGTTACACTGTGCACACTCGAAGAAGTGTAAAATATGCGGGACCAACGGACAGGTCCACTCCTGGAGTCTAACCTCGATTCACCCTCTTCGCCTCCCTCTCACCAATTTCATCATCATCTTGAGAACTTCTTCAGAGGCCTTTGAGGTTGATACCCATGGATGTTTGTACCGTTATCTTGATCGTGGAGAGGTAAATTCCCTGTCGGATCCTCTACATACCCAAACTGACGTTGTTGCTGTATATTCTGGTTTGGTCCCTTAGATGCGGTCTAGCTGACTGAAGTAGTATAGCTGGTTTGAGAATCTGCAACAGCATCTTGCTGTGTGTTGTTTCCTAGATCAGTAGTAATTACTTGAGAAGCATCGTCTGTACCGGACCCTGGTTGCGATTCGTTGAATTCGCTAAAATCATATTGTTGGGTTCCGTCGAAGAGGGTATTATCCATTCCATCGAGGGTTAGGAGCTCCCCATTCAATTTAAAGCCACTGGCTGAGTTTAGAATCTTAGCCAGATCGAATCCGTCCAATTTACCGAAGTCTGAGGTAACCCCTGACTCGGTCAGTATATCAGGCCGTGGAGCCGAATCCCACTTTTCGGGGAACGGTTCAACGATACCATCGATAGGCTGTACTGAATCGATACGAGTACTGTCGGGATCTGTAGGCGTGCTTGCTGTAGGTCTAAGGGGTGAGGCGAAGGCGGGGTTTAGACGAGGGTCAATCGTTTCTGGCCATTCCATATGCTCTGCGGCATCGTTTACAGATTTCTCTACCTCCAGGACATTCTGGCTAGTAGATATTGCTCATTAGCTTTGAGTTTGAGGAGAAGGGTGAGACTGACCAGGCATCGGTTGAGAAGAGATGTCAAGACTGGTCGCTGACGGCTCCGGAACCGCGAATTGGACTTAGTATTGTGACGGATGCATAGAAGCGGTCGGAGCAGCGTTTATATGATGCAGATGAGGTTGAGTAAGCTCGCTAGGTTGCACGTGGAGCCCTTCGTTCATTTGAAGATTCTCTTGTCACTAACAACTAGTGTGATCTACCCCTAGGATTCGGGACGTCTCCTGTCCAAGAAGCTGACCCTGAGCAGCGTGCTGTTTTTGCAACGTATCGGAAGGAATCTGTCGCTGTTGGCTGTTCTACAGGTTGTTCTACGCACTCACTTATCGGAATTTGTGTTCGCTTTGTTGTTGTGGTGTTCGCATCTGTCCCTTTTTCTCTGCTAAGGGTTTGCGGGCTGGGGCATTTATTTTCTCATCATGGGTTTGATCAATTGACTTCTAGAGAATAATTAGCACGGGACTTTTCAGACTGTCATTGTTCATTACCTTCTGCCCTTTCCTCTGGCGTTTTTTTAGGAGACTCCATATCATTCTCTTTTCGAGACGCCCGATGCTTCTTTGATCTACTGGTAGGACTTCCTAAGTTATTCCCAGCTTCACGATTGGGTTGAGAGACGTTCGGTTGGGGAGCATTGTGGGTATCTTCCATAACATCAATGGTCACTCGAGCATTTGTCGGGTTAGATTGAGCTTCGACCTGATGGTGCTTATACTCCTGTATATCTGCATCCTTGTTTTTTGGCCCTTGTATATGATCTGGACCGGGTCTTCGGGAATTATGTTCCGAGTTTGCGTGACGTTGGTTTCCCTGATCTTCATTGAAGGTTGATCTATCAGTGGGTGGAGTTCCTGTACATACCCCCCTCTTTTTTTTTCTTTTTTTTTTTTTGCTGAATCCGACCGCAGATGTTTCCTCCATATATATAGTTTCAGTGTATCTATGGGGTTGAGTTCTCACCTCGAGCTTCTATCTTCCTGAAGCGATAAATCAATGGATTTAGGACAATGCTCTGTATCCATGCTCCCTCCAACGCGTCATCACATGCGCTTTTCCACGTTGCCAAGAGGTAGCGAATTTTCTGGGATCGTTGCTTGGCAGAAAGCCTTCGATCCATTGATAATTGCCCAGACGGCTCTGATTTTATTATTCCCCTCATGAATCTTCCTCCACGCTCATGGAGATCAACGACGATATTCACAATAGCCCATGCAGTGGCCTCGATGTGGAATTGGGAATAAGTCAAGCGACCTATATCGGTAGCTACACTATCATTAGCGTATAACCAGGAAGTCATGCAACGAACGATATGTGCCACACAGAAGAGTTTTTGTTCGAGACTTCGAGGAACCGTGGGATCATAGGTACCGTTATTCGGTTTCCAACCATCTTGAAAGAAGTACTTAAGAGCTTCTTCCGGGGATTGGTAAGCATGCGAATACTCCGTACATATATTGCCTGCTTTTCCCCTTGTGTTCATTGAGCCCCATAGCTCCAAGTATAATTGGTGATCGCCTGTCCTTGTCATGTATATATAATTCTTGCGGGTTGAAATTGTCGGGAAGACCGGTGAAAGCAAATAGAGTCGGTCCGTTTCCGTATTCGTGAGCGTTTTGAGCACAGTTGACTGGCTGTTGTGCCTGAGGTAAGAAACTGCCAGGGTGTCCAGTTCTCTTGTTGTCATCGTTAACGAGGATATGGACGCTCGTGGATGGTGACTGCGGTCCGATGTGGCTACTAGGATCCTCGAAACCATTAACAAGGGGGTCATGTCCATTGCCAGCATTTGGTGCAGATGATGGGACTTGAGGTGGCATGGTCAGTGCTTGAAAGGAGGCGTTGGTAGACATAATGATTTGAGTGTCTCTAGCAATTGAAATAATGGAAGTGGGGTTGAGGAGGTGCAAGTCTTAGAAGATCGAGCTTGAGTTGAGTGTTTCTCAAGGTAATCAAAAATTCTTGGATTTCGAGAATGTAGAGTTGAGAAAATGTAGAATACAAGAACTAGAAGTTATAAAAAAAGTTGAAGCTAGTAGAAACTAGCAGGGAAGGTCTTAGTTGTACAGCGTCGCATGTGTGAATATGGATATAGAACGTGGCGGGGCTCTAGGCTGTGAATCGAGAACCTTGGGTAACATCGTCCAATTACACAGGACCAGGAAGAAATATTGCACGCGATGCGTGAAATGACAGATATGTGTGTAAACAACTACATCAGGGCGTGGGAAATCCTCTGACTGTTCGGGCTAATGATTCTACACGACAACCCATGAACCAATGAAAGCACGCAGGAATTTTTCAAAACCCTTGACGTCAAAAGATCTTAGTGAATTAAACTGTCGGGGAGACAGATCCATAAGTGCTCATGCATGATAAGTGTATATATGATACTCCTCCTGGGTCGTCAATGCATAGTATATTCGAAGGGGAAAATAGATACCCATAAAGAAAGCGTCCAAATAGCACCTAGGAGATTTGGTCACTAAGTCTACTCAGTTATGCTTATATATTCATTTGGTATTTGCTTAAAGTAAGGAAGTCTTACGAAAGGTAAAACTGTGTTCAAGTAATTGCTTGAGTGGCATACATTGTTTTCTTAGATAAGAATGTATCAGCGATCGCAATACGACAAACTCATCATCTCTTACTCCGTGGACTTTGCTACCCTTTGGACTCTTTCTCAGAGCAAGTCATTAGCTTTCCAGCCATTGTGGGATCTCAAACGAAAAACGAAACGAAAATTCATAAGGGCTATTGATCCACCCGGTGGGTTTAAGAAAGAGTATAATAGCCTAGAGTCTAGGTAAGTAACACTGGAAGAAGTTATAAATCATACTTTCACCAAATGAGGTATTGAGACGATCGAAACAAGCTGACGATAGTTTCTTCGAGGAGCGAAACTGGCAATCCATGCCGGTTATACGCTAACCAAACACGCGTCGACATACTATGAAGTTCGAGACGTCGTTTAATTGAAGTAGTTTGCATCAAATTGTGGATTTGCATAGTTCTTAAATCTTGACCACGGTGGGATTTTATATACGGTTTGATAACTTGAAGTTGGATGTCGTCTTAAGATTCATCAGACCCACCAAGCTTTCCCTGTTCCTGATTGCCAAGGCCCTAAACCCCAAACTCTTTAGACCCAGCACCCGACTGCCGTCGAAGCTTGGACCACTTGGACCCTCACGCCGCAAACGTCAAAAGCGCCCGCTGACGGGACTCGACTTTCATTATTCACAATAGTTGACAATGCCCTTCAATAACGTCGAAACCGCGACGACAATAGCAACGGAGCTATTATTCTCTAGACCTCGAGTGATAGTAGTTTAACGGGTGCCGGGGGAAACTATTTACGAACACAATTCTTTCCTAATCTCCATCTTCATTTTCGTAGCTCCGACCAGCCACCGCATTTCTCAAGCTTACCCGTCGAGGCTGGTTATTCAGATCATTACTTCTAACTGCACAGCGCATACAACCCGCTTTTTACGAACGCCTTTCAGTCGATTCCATAACCGTTTTCTCTTCAGAATGGCGTTTCTCAGCAGGCTGAGCGATAACTTCTGGAGTTTCGTCTCTCCGCGCAAGACTAAGCAACAACGCGACAAACCGTTCAAAGCCGCGACACCAGCCTCTAAGATTTCGAAGAAGCTTCCGACCCCGGTTCCAAACCTCACTTCCCAGATGCGCCGATATCGTAGCCTAGGCTCTCCTGCAGTCGAGGTTGAGGGGTCTTCTAGCAAGCGGTCCAGGCTATCTACACCAGCGTCTTCGGCACAGTTCGAGAGTAGTGCCACTTCTGAGAGTGACGACTTTGAGGGCGATACACTTATCGATAGTCCCGATTACAAATCATACGGTTTCGACCAGGAGGAGTACAATGCGAATGACGACACGATTGTGGTGGACGAGACGCAAATAGATCCGGATGAGCTAACATGGGATCCGGATGAAGAGCGCAGAGCTCGAGAGAAGAAAGCGGACGCTTTATTAGAGCACGGATGGAGTGCGGATGCCATCAAAGTGTTCAAGAGAATTCAAAACCGAGGCTTTGAGCCTCTTATGCCCTGGGATTGGGAAAAGGATTTTGAAGCCATTCCTCTGGCTCTCTTTACGAAAGACTGGAATCGTGCTTATATCAAACCAACATTCGGTACAGAATTCCGAGGTATGCTGACCTTGTCCCTTAGGAAGATAACATTAGGAGCACACTAACGGATGTATAGCATGTAAAGCGTTGCAAAACCTAGTATATCTAGGTCCCCGTGTGCGTGACACGATCATCAACCATTCATCTACCCGTCAACCTGAAGATGTTCTCGGGAAAGCAATCGAAGACTATATCAAATGGTCACACGAAGATGCTAAACTGAACGCCAGCAATT
This sequence comes from Patellaria atrata CBS 101060, assembly GCA_010093705.1. Classification (NCBI taxonomy): domain Eukaryota; kingdom Fungi; phylum Ascomycota; class Dothideomycetes; order Patellariales; family Patellariaceae; genus Patellaria; species Patellaria atrata. Next base: position 1,371,987 of record MU006096.1, read on the forward strand.
GCATTCCACTTCTCTCCGTAGTCACAGGCAGCAAGGACACGTCCACCAAAGATCTTCAAAATACCTTGATTGATGCCCTCGAAGTTACAGCGGATCGCTACAGGGAAGCTTTTGTAATCCATTCCAGTGTCGAGGACGTCAGTACTATTAACGAGATCTCTTCCGAGATCGATGCGCCAGAGTTTACACAACCTATCCCAACCCTGTATGGCGCTATCATGACTCATACTATGATGGGTCTGTTGGCATATGATTCTCCAGGTCATGGTGAGGCACCGCAGTTAAGGACAGTTGGGATCTTTGACTGGGGTAAGGAGGACTACGATTTCTGGAACGCCCTTGCCCTGGCGATTTTCGTGGTTCATTGCCGTGATCGAGCGATTGAGCTCAAAGAGGTCCTTGACAACCTTGAGGGCGAGCTCGGAAGCGATGATAGCGACGACCCAGACGCATGATTACCATCTGGATCTGAGTCGCATAAGAGAAGAGATGGATGGACAAAACTTCTGCTACGAACTAATGAGGAATGATCTTAGGCGGCGTTCTGGTGGATTTGAGATACCCGAGACTGAGCTCATTTTCATTTGTTCAGATGGTGTAGGCGCAATTTGTCTTTTACTTGTGACTGGATCGCAACAAACTTAATCGCAAGCTCTTCGTCTACTTACATACGTAGTGAATGGAATAAGAGGAGCAGTTCCTACTTGTCTCTGAATTATGCTTCCAACCACTCCTCAGTCTTCAATACTTTCTCCCACTCCTCTCCCTCCTTCAAGGCGAATGTCTTTCGGTCTGTTACGTCAGACGCTATTAGATCGCCATATCTATGCCCGTTAGCCAGTTCTTCTTGAAGTTAAGTCAAACTCACATATGCGCAAACACTCCATGGCCCCTCGACGCCTCCCATTTGACCTTATTCTCCACCTTCTCAAGCGGAATCTTCAACAGCGTAATCTATACAAATATCAATCCACTGCAGTATTTGGTGTTTGATAGTATGTCTTCATAAGACGACATCTCTGAACAGACCTCTTTATGATCTGCGAAAAACCTCCCGCAAGTCGCAGGAACTTGAGAGGATGTGGAGAGATGAATGAAACCGTCAGCCTAGGTCGTGGAATTAGACTACGTGTGCTCCCTTCATTGAGCGAGCCAGTGTATGGAAGGAGAATGGCTCACGGCATCGAGGGGAGACAGGGGGTATGTCCCGCCGTTTAGTTCCTCTAGAGATGGGAATGCTGTGCCAATTTTATAAACATGTTTGAGAGATTCTGATGACATGGTGGAGTTTAGGATTACTCTCAAAGTATTCGGTATCGTAACACCTGGACAGTTTATGGGCTTTAGGAGTACGTGGATCTCTATGTTTTGGCGGGGTAAGGATGCTTGTTAAGGTACTGTCTCACAAATTCAATGGAATAGACGAGCAATTATTGAGTTGTTCGTCGCAGAAGTGCGTAGCTCTATGTTTCGAATATATCAAGTTCCATAGTCCCTCACGATCATGCTAATGCTGTACCCATCTGCGCCTTCTAGATCCCATATCTACTTGTCGTCGACAGTACAGGGAAGCTTATGTAACATATCTTTTACCTCTCCAGTTATCCGTAATCATGGGTAGCCATCATCGGCTTCTCATATCAAACTGTACCTCCACGGCCTTCTCCCTGACCTCGCCAACCTTCTTGGCCGTCTCCCAAATCGCTTCCTCAAAGAATCTCAACGTTTCTCTCAGCTCGGCGTACATGTCACTTGGTCTTTGACCCTCAGCACCCCTCCTCCGCTTCTCAACTAATCCTTCTAGTTCTCTCATCGTCGTGGCCTCGACGCCGCCAAGATGACCCTCAAGCTCGACGAGGCGCTTGTTATGCTCATCAAGTGATTTGCGGAGTCCTTCGACGCGTTTTGTGATGAACGCTATCACATCTGCGCTAGACACGTTCTCGAGGTCGTTCAGTCCCGTTGCTTCGGCCACTGCGAGTGCGGATTTGTTACTATTCGACACGGTGGTGCCTGCGGAAGGCCAACCGCCTCCACCATAGTGCAAAGATGGGGGAAGTTTCTGGTTTTCGACTGCGGTGAAGCTTAATTTGGCATCTTTAACATCCTCTTCCAGCAGCTGTTTGAGACGTTGCACGAGTACAGAGTCGTTCTCTAAAGCCAATTCAACTGTATCGAGCTTTCCTTGAAGGAAGGCTACGTCGTTGGGAATGTAGGAGAGATTCTGTTTATGGCCGGGAAGAGCAGCGGTTATCTGCGATGACTCGGATATGTACTGCTGGAATAGGTTATCCAGCTGTTCGATTTGCTTTTGGATGTCTGGATGGAGGTCATTGAAACGAGTGGTGCTGCGGATGGAATTGGGATCTACAATTTGAACGCCGGATATAGTAGAAGCGACATTAATGGGTTGTCCTAAACGGACTGGGTTAAGACTGCCGCCTAGATTACTCCCTAGAGGAAGATTAGTGACGGTGTTTTTGGGTGGGATAAAAGACATGTTGTAGTGACCTTGAATTGTAGCAGAGCCTCCGAACATTGGAGTGTTTGTGGTGGCACCGCTGAGGAACGGGCTCGTTAGCGTGGAATGTTGTACGACAAAGGATGTGCACTTACAATAAGGACGGTGGCGCCGCATTCTGTGTATTTTGTGTATTCGGCGCAAACAATCCTCCACTTTGCTGCTGTTGATTATTTTGTGTATTGCTAAAGAGCCCTCCTGCTTGCTGCTGTTGGTTATTCTGCGCATTTCCAAAGAGCCCTCCTGCCTGCTGTTGAGATTGGTTTTGGGCTCCTAGAGTTCCCCCAAAGAGAGACGGCGTCTGGGGCTTCGACTGCGCATTATTCTGGCCGAACAAGCTGGTTCCTGTATTTTGCTGAGTCGAGCTCCCCAGATTTCCAAACAGACTCTGCGACCTCTGAGGTTGTGCTGCGGTAGTTGATGAGCCGAAGAGCCCACCGCTAGGAGCTTGAGATGTATTCGTCGAGGAGCCAAATAGAGAAGCACTTTGCGGTTGGGATGTGTTCGTTGCCGCGCCGAATAGTCCACTTCCACTAGAGGGCTGAGATGTATTTGTAGAAGTACCGAAAAGACCGCCGCTTGGTGGAGGTTTGGAAGCACCGAAAAGGCCTCCGGCGGGAGCAGGTGTATTGTTAGATGCCGAACCACTAGAAAGACTTGTTAGCGGGCGGTTTTCCTTCAGTCTTCCGTCAATATCACTGTATGAAGCTTGACGTTTGACAAGGGATTTCGGAGATGCTATTACGCGGGCCATGCCTGGCGAAAACATCACGGTAACGGGGAAAGAGAAGATTATGGCTCCATTTTCTACTTACAAGAGGGATGCGCCTGTGTTGATGCTCAGCGAGTTGGATCTTCCAAAGCCTGACATTGTGAATGTTATAGTTGATGAAGTGGAACGCGTTTCGGTGAACCAGCAAACGCGCCGCTACTATGATGCTTCAGGACCTTGGATCACAACCTTAGTATTTCACGTGCTAATTGCATACATTAAATACAACTCTAGATAAGCGATATTGCTCTCTATTTCGAAAAGGGATTGTAATAAGCTGTAATTGCGTTGTCGTGTTCTCGTAGCTCAATTTTGAGGTTTGGTCCGCTCGTTCCAAAAAGTTCACAACTCGTAGAACTACACCTCAGTAGCCAATTTCTCCAACCTACACGACAACCCACACGCTTGCAGACATCAACTGAGCTCACTGAACACGAAGGCATCTGCATTAATAGATTCCAACTATAAGGATTCATTGAAACCTCTACCGTTCGCTTGAAAACGTCGCAATGGAGGAAGAGGATGATGATTTCTATGCGCCTAATGGTGGAGCTACTGCAGCTACTTCCGCTGAAGCTCAAACTTCCAACAGCTTTTCCTCGAATGCTCAGGCCGCTGTTAAGGAAGAGAAAGGAGATGAAGGACTGGAAGAAGGAGAAGAGGAGGAAGAGGATGATAGCGAGTCCGTGAGTGCTTCGGTCCTCGCAGGGCGTACAGGGAAGGAGCTGATACCGTATTGCACTAGGATATCGATATTATAACAGAGCGTAAAGATGAGCCTGTTGCGTGTGTGATCCCATCAGCCCTATTATTCGTCTCTAATATGATATGTAGTCTTCCTTCTAGGTTTCCAGCTGTAAAGCCAGAACCTACACGGACTACCTCTGGAACGCCTTTAGATCGGTCGACGTCGCAGCAACCCGCAGCGGCACCTCATTCAAAAGCTATACCTATTATAGCACCGAAACCTGGCTCTAGTTATCCAGAAGTACGTACAAGCACTGTTGATGTGAACGCAAATCCCATTTGGGAGCAAACTGGAAAGCCTGTAACGCAACTGGATATTGATGCAGGTATGAATGTTTCTGAATCTACCCTCAAATCCACATTCAAAGATATCAGATCCCTAACCTATCTTATGATTATTAGATCTTGCGGAACATGCAAAACCATGGCGTCTACCAGGATCTGACCAGTCTGATTATTTCAACTATGGATTTGATGAATTTACTTGGACATCTTATTGTCTTCGCCAGAACAATATGGCGCAAAACCTCTCACAGCAAAAGAATGAATCAGCTCAGTTCCAGCAAATGTTTGGTGGTGCTATGCCTGGAATTCCCGGTGCTGGCGCCATGCCTAGTATGCCATCTGCTGCAGGTATGCCAAGTATACCTGGAATGCCGGGACAAGATGATATGATGGCCACTATGACTCAATACATGATGGCGAATGGCATTACGGACCCCAGCCAGATCGATTTCAACGCTTTCATGGCCCAGATGCAGGGAGGTGGAGCTGCTCAAGCTGGTCAAGGACAGGCGCAACAAGCAGGTATGGCGGGTGTTCCAAGCGGACCGGCTGCACAACAACAACAGCAGCAGCAGCAGCAGCAAGGTCAGTATGGTGGAGGTGGACAGCAGGGCAACTATGGATATGGCGCTCAGCAGGGTGGAGGGAATTTTGGCGGAAAAGGCCGTGGGAGGAGATGGTAATCTATTCTTCAGTTATGTCCAACTACGTGCGAATGAGTTGCATGGTCGGCGTTGTTGGTAATCGGCAGACTTCAAGGTATAGATAACTTTCACTTCCTCCTGAGATCTCATCCTCTTGCAGTCAGCTTTCGTAGGTTACTGTATGCTTGTGGTATGCATAACAGTATATTCCAAAACCTGTCCTCCTATAAGAGTTCGCTTGTTCGTTCCTTTGCTTCTCAGCTTCTCTGCTGATGTCATTGTATTTTCCTATTACGCCAGTTAATCTACGTACCTAAAGTAAGCGGCCATGAGAAAAAGATTGCATGCCTTTGTAACGCTATAAGATAAGGGCTTTGACCTCAAGAGATTCTATGTTCCCCATGGTTCGTAGAAGATCATAAGCTAAGTACATATCACTTGACCTTTACACTATGAAGAGATACTGAATCTTCCTCATTTCGCCCTCCTTACTCGTCCAATTCTCTACACTTACAGAACAAAAGAATGCGCACCCCTTAGTTTCACTGCTCTTCAAGACTTGGACTTTCTATACAACTTAGTCGGAGCTATTTTGAGCGTGTACACCTGGTCAACGGGGTTATGAAGGGGATGTGATTGTTTTAAGTATCAAGTAAGAACCAAGTGTCGATAGCCCAAGTTTGCCGTAAATGATGGCGGTGAACGATATAACAAATTCCGAATTTAGATATATTCCTATTCGCTTTCAGATTTCACATATAGTTCTGGGTCAGGTACCTGTTTGGGTTAATTGAGTACCTTGCTCCCAATTTCTGGTGAAGCTGTCACTTATTTCCTTCACTTAATTAAACGAGCTACTGCGCGTCCGTTTGTTGTTATGACGCAGATACTTTGTGACTGCCGTTTGTCGGCCGTACACGTCTATAAATCTGCCTCTCCGCCTCCGAGACTTCCTTTCTCCACCACACACCTCACATCTGCGGACAACCTCACAAACCACACCTTTTTTCTGAATCTTCCAGATTCACTTTTTCTTCGCCGCACCACCATGACGATCTGGGTCAACAACGGGATCCCCCGGAGCGACCCAAACCCTCCACCGCCGCGGCCTGCAGATGGAGGTCGAGTCAGCAGCGACTCGGACAGAACGATTCGGTATGTCTTCTCAAGCATAATATTAACAAAGCCTCTAGCCTTTTAAAGATCTATACCCAGTACTTCGTATCAAGCTCTAGCTCAGTAAAGTTGACTAGCAGCAAGATGGCCGACGATGTACAGCGGAGATCAAGCACAAACAGCAAGCAGACAAGGCGGGTGTTTACCTTCTTCAATTCGCTTCGGATTCCGAGCTCAAGCTTAAATCATTGACTTTGAGCAAAGGAAATTAGTAGCGCAATAACAGGTATTGAGACTTTTCACAGCAATCCCAAACAGGCGATCCATCACCTCTAACATCCCCACCGAGACAACTGCACATTTGGTACTAATTCATTGAACAGACCTGTTCCTCGTCGGTCATTTGGCCGTCGTCTCTTTGGCCTCGGGCCAAGTAGCCAGGAGGGGGCGCAATCCCTCCCAACCCAGGCGGGGGGTCAAGCCCGCCTTTTCGATGAAGACGTTGTCGTTGGAGGTATCATCTGTACGCTCTCTTTTCTCCTCACCTGTACAAACATCAAGCTAACCGTCGGTACAGACTACGCCTTGCTCGTCTTCCCCACCCTCCGCCCAGAGCGCCTCATCTTGGCCACCGTGACAACTCATTTCATCCGACGGGTGAACCCAACGGTGGAACAGATCGGTCTGGTGGAGGGCCCCCTTCCCCTCTCCGCCATAATCCCTCCAGGGTTTCCAGTCTGGAGACCCGACCCGGAAGAACCGCCGTCGACACGGCGTTCCGGTTCTCGATCCCTCGGTGCGTTGCTCCCTGCCGCACGCCGTGCCTCGCGTGCGGCGGCACAGACCGCTGCCATCGGCGAGCTCGGGTACTTCTGGGTGCCCCAACCGGTGGTGGTTGGTTTGTTGCTCTTTCGGCTCGGAGTCGACGAACGAGGATCGGGTCGAGAGATGGTGGCGGAAGTTTGGCGTACAGAGCCAACTGAGGGGAGTGAGACGGCGACGGAAGAAGACGTCCTCCACTTGATGAGAAGAGAGGTCGAGGCGGCTTTTGCCACCGACGACCCGTCCGTTGAGCGGAGGGAAGAATGGCTGCGAGCAAGAGGTACCGGCGGCGAGATTCGGTGGAACACCTTCCTGGAAGGTTTGGGTGAGTACTGTGTGGTGAGCTACTTCGAGTAGCTGGCTGGTAGATAGGTACAAAGGTAGTTTTAAAGGTAACTGCAGAAAGAGGGGGACCTCCAGCGAAGCTCAACACCTCAACGTGGTGCTGGAGTCTAGTAATCTTCTATTGAAGACGAAGCTAAGATTGAGCTCGAGAACGAATGCTGCAGTTAGAAGAATCCAGCGTATATGTACATGTACCAGAAGTAGACAGTTCACAGCAATGATCAAAATTGAGATATTGCACTTTGAGTGAGGCCTATCGGCCGAGTCCTCTTGATAATTTATGATCCAGTGTACACAAGCCCGCTAGCGCCCGCTAAATAACTTGAATTCCCCAAGCGAACGTATGATAAAAGCGTGAAAGTAAGCAAACATTCCTCAGTCATTGTAATTAACCAGTCCGGCGCCATCCTTATTCACCGGAGGGAGACGTTCCTGCACCCGATACTCCTCCTCCTGCGACTTACCATCTGGGTCGAATGTAGGAATCTCACCGTGACAGCAGACACGTACTGCATGACGACGATGGCCCTCAAAACCGTACGAAGCTGAGTGATTCTACGATGGTAAGTATGAAGAATATATTAAGATCGGTACACTTACGCAAACACGGTTGTCCCAGAATGCTACATCATTCTTATTCCACTTGAAAGTCACCTGCAACTCATGGGTAGTAGCAACAAGCTCAGTGAGAAGGTTGATGATCATATCGCTCTCCAGTTTCGGTACACCAACAATCTTAGTGACAAAGCCCGGGTTGAAGAAGATGGATTTCCAGCCAGTGACGGGGTGCGTACGAATTAGTGGATGCTTCGTAACGATAGGTTCTCGTCGGACAGTTCGTCCCAGTTGGCGTGAGCCGTCAGCTTGCATTTGAGCAGAATGCAGTGCAGACAACTTTTCTAGATATTGCTGCATATGTGGCGAAAGGAGATCGTACGCCGCATACTGGGAAGACCAAAGAGTATCACCTCCACCTCCCCTTGGTGGGCCGGTAAGGAGTTTCAGGGAGGTATATGAGGGTGGCTGTATCTCATAAGATACCTACATATGTAAGTACAAATACCAACTGCCGACAAATTTGTACTCACATCTGAATGCCAGAGAAATGAAGGCTTGAATATAGCGCGCATGTCCTGGGATTTCTCATTCGCAAACACGACATGTACATCCTCTAGACCTTCGCGTTGAGGTACGCAAGTAGTAGCATGCTTGTGTAACTTCCCAAAATATGTTCCTAGTTCGCGTTGCTCTCCGATGCCAAAGTCGGTTTGGTTCCTGAAGAATACTACGCCACGAATTGCAATGAGTCGAGCTAAGTCATCCTTTTGAGCATCCGTAAGCTGAGATAGATGAACGCCATGGATCTCCGTTCCAACTTTAGGATTGTAATCGAAAACGTCTGTAGCTGATGCAAGAAGGTTCCGGAACTTAGGATCACCGTTCAAACCCCTGTCGTGGTATGGCACCTCAGTTAATGGTGGCCATTTGACTTCCGGACAACGTGGCCGTAGATCTTCATATTCGTAGTCCTCGTACGTTTTGGTCTCCGTTTGTCCTGGCTCATAATTGAGAACTCTTTTCTTAGACGATATTACTTGAGCTGGAAGAGCGGTGGTTTCTTCTGGGAGGAGAATAGCAGGAGCCATGGTGCACGAGTATGCAAGTAAAGGCTACAAGTATCAAGAGGATCGGGAAAACCTTAAAGCTTCGTAGTATGGTAAGATGTGGAGGGAGAAAAAGCAACGGGGGTAAGAAGGAATCACATATAAATACGCAAAAAGAGTGATGCTCGGGAGGATCACCGATTCACACCACTGATGATATGGATTTATTCTCACACTTACCTCTTGGAGCAATCAATCCCCATTCTGTGTCCTTATGAATACCAGGTAACTCCACAATTCGCAATCGCACTATCTCAGCACCTCATTAGAGTAACTGCTATCACTATGACCTCCCCACATCGCACTAGCGAGGTTTATGGTAGGTCTACGAAGCAGGAATTCTAGGCGGATTCAAAATCCAGAAGATAAAGCAATCCCTTGCTCCTTAGAAATCATAACAAGTTACAGCTCTCCCCTCCTATAATGTCCAGTAACTTTGCCGATTTGTGCCAGAAACATGGGTCTCATATGGAGATAAGGAGCCTTCATCTGACAAATCAGAAAATGGGTTTAGACATGGTGTTTAATCCGATTGCTTAAGACGAATATGTCGATGGATACTCAAGGCATCTGGAGAATTCAGGACGACGTTGGATCTAGGATAAGGAGAGAATAATACTAAGCCCGTTTTGGATAGTGCGGACATGCTTCAACCAATCATGCAACCAACTAGGAGAGATGGCCTGTTCGGGTGCGCTTTAAAGATGCGTTGTGTGAGTCTGACTGAACAGCACGCAATCCATCATCAGAATTACCTCTTTCTTACTCCTCTATACTATTAATTGTTCCACGCACCACCACTCTGTCGAGGTTATTATGCACCTGGGCATTTCGATCCCATTGCGTATGTCTCCTCTGGCGGGAATCAATTACCGATTCCCCACATTTAGAACAGGAAGCACAACAGGTTGTAATCTACTCAGCGGTCACTGTAATATGATCTGAATCGATCCTCAAGACCTATAGCTTAGATCCGGCGAATAATATGGCAATAGATGCATTGCAATTCTGTACATTTTAGTAGAAGGGTTCCATAGTTCCAGCTCTAGAGGGCTAGCTCCAGTCTCCCTATTCTCCTATTCTTCTACTGGGAATTCAATCTGTCGTCGAGGAAAGGTGACATAAAGCACCTACACAGACTATAATTTCACAATCTGATAGCTTCAAATAACCAGATTTTGCAAGTCAACATGTTGGTTCCCCGCGTATCTCGTATGATGTAACAGTGCTCCATAAAATTTCCCTAGTGGACGATATAACTCGACTAAACCATGCTGATTAATGGTTCTTAAAGGTGCGGAAATTGCCATATAGCTCTCATAGGTTGATTCTATGAGTTGAAAGTATGAAGTACCGTTAGGATATTGAATTAAACAAGCCTATATCTTCGATAAATTATACCCTTTGTGGAAGTGTTGTCACGTTTGAAACCACTTTATCACTTAAACATACGAATAGAACATAGTAGACGTAGGGTCGCAATTTTGATTATAGTTCGATATTTAATATCTCTATGCCGCATATGCGTATCTATAATTTACCATGAGGAACGGGTGCCGTACCAATACTCCAATATTGCCGTTTCGGACCAGGCTCCATTTTAGTCACACACCTACTTCCGCAACTTGAGCATGACATAAGGAATTTCAACATCTTCCTCTGTCTTATCCTCCGCAGTGATCTCGAAAATGACGTTCTTCTGGTGCTCCGGGATTGGTTTCTTACTGATAGTCTCGACAAGATCGCTCAGCCTACAAGCGTATTAGTATCGGTTCGGTAACAAGAGTCTCAATTGACTTACTTTAGGGGCAGTCGATCTTTGACTTTCGAAGGAGCGTAGAAGCTAGCATATAGCAAACTTACTCCCGAGCTTACCATCGTGATGTCGAGACCTTTCGACTTGAAATCGTCTAGGAATTCCTGTAGTGTGTAATTCTCCACCTCGAAACGGTCCCAGAGCTTATCAATAGTAATCTCTCCGTTAGCACCTTGATACGTGCCCTTTGGACTTGCTATCGGTTCGCTAAAGCCAAAGAATGGAAGTGCAAGGTTGATAAACCCGTTCTTGTATTGCTCAATGTCGTCATTGCCCGCTATGATCTTGTAAAGCTCTAAGTTAACAAGCCCAGTGACAAGAGAAGTAGTGGTTGCAATGGCAGGAATGATCTTGCCAGCGATGAACTTCGTCTTGTGCCTATCAGCAGTAGCAATCTTGTAATTTTCAGCTCGAAGGTTGCTGGCAGCGGTAATGAAATCGATGTGGTGGTTTGTGTCGTCATCCTTTTCAAACTCGACAGGCTCCAATCTGTATCCAGCAAGGGATTTGGGAGGTGGTAACTGATCAGCAATACGCTGCAATTCAGTATTGCTAGCTGTCTGCTGTGCGTTGGGATCTGGATCCGTATCATTGGCTTGAATCTTAACACCGGGATCAGGCTTGAAATCTGGTATGATCATATCCTCGAGAACCTTGAGATACTGTTCTTCGGTAGCATTATTGGAATTTATGTTGTAGTTGAAGGCATGTAAGTTGGCTGCCGCTACAATGAAACCGACATGAGTAGGGTTTGAGGGGTCAAATTTAGCTGGATCAGGCGCTCGCTTAGGTCCCGACCAGAACGGTTGTCCGCTAGACGTCGTTGAATCTTTGGGGAAGTTGTGCAACAGTTGTTGGACACTGTTAGTAAAGTGCTTCTCGAACTGGTTGCGGGCCCAGATTATACAATCATCAAAGGTCAGAGGTTTCTCGGTGACAAGATAATCGCGAAGCGTTTCAAGTGTTTGCTTCTCGTTGCCACTCTGCTTAAGAGCGCTTCCGAGGTAGTTGGGTTGTGTCAGATAAAGGTTGACGACCTCTGGGGGTTGAACAAATAGTCCCTCGAATAAATCCTTCGCCCATGCTATGGTATGGTCAATTTTATTAGGGAAGTGTTTGAGTGTGCAAATGGGAATGGACTTCTCCGGTGGGTCTTGAGAGCTCGAATATGACTCCGTGATCCTTGGTAGGACTACCTGGACATTTCCTTTTGTTCCTAATGTACCACTGTCGATCAGGGGCTTGAGGAAGAACACACACCTGCGGTCAACATAGGTCCTAGCTTCAACATTATCCAGCGCATTGGTCACACCATCGAGTTCCCCCCAAAACTCTTCGTTGAAAATATGCTCTGTCTCCGGGCCGACTCGGTCTCTCAGTGTGACGACCTTGCCTTTTAGATCAGGGTTCATCGCTAAGACAGCCTCTGCTGCGCAATCGCTCTTGAACTTCCCCACGTCCTTGGATCTGAAAAGGAACTGTCGGTTGAGATTACTCTTTTCAATTTGGTCCATGTCGGTGACAGTGATCTTGCCTTCAGGACCTGTTGCCAAACCCATTAACGCCCAGTTCTTGAGCATCTCGCATCCAATGGCGCCTGCGCCCACGAGGAATTGCTTTACGTTGGCTAATCTTGACTGATATTCCTTACCGAAAACTGCGATCTGTCCATCATACCGGCTTCCTTGAGGGGCGCAGGATTCCTCCGTCCTCTCAGTTGTTGGGAGTGATTCTAATGAGTCGAAGTATAACCATTGAACGATGGGGTGGAACTTTCCAGATACGGATTTGAGCACTTCCTGTGCAGCCAGACCGCCAAAGAAAGCGTTCATAGGTGCAATGTCCCCTCGTGCTTGGTAGCTAAGTTCTTTGATTAACTTCTCATCGAGTTCTACCTTCTCTTCTCCTCGGTTCGCCAGGCCTCGCGCGAGTTGAAATACCTCTGCCGCATCCGCTTCGTTGTGTGGTTTTGGATATTCGCCGCTATGTTGCTCAAAAAATGCGTGTAGAGCTTGGAAACCAATATGGAGCTGCTGGGGCCTATCGAATTTTGCGAAGTCGGACATTAGCAATTCAGGCTTCTTGAGTTGCACGCTCAGGGGCTCAAAGTCGATGAACTTGGGCATCTTAACTTGGGTATAGATACCGCCGCTCTTATATTCCCCGAATTTGGAAACGTCGCCGATTGAGAAAGCATAGGGCCCTTTAACGGTGATCTTCATCGGGGGTGCGTCATTCAACCCTTCCATACCTTCCACTTCTTTGAAAGTAACAAAGTCGCCGTCCTCCAAACCATGCCTTACGTCATCAAGTGCTGAGACTAGACCATCAGGCTCAATAGCTGCCACAATACCGCTGAGAACATTTTCTCCGGTGGGATCCCCACAGGTGAAATTCTTTCCAAAGTCCGTAAAGATTGAGCCGAATAAGCCGAATGTATCTGTTATGACTACATATATTCCATTGCTGTGGCAATAGTCCGATATAGCAAGTTGTTGCCTGAGTGGGGTGTCCGTAAGTACTACTACTTGGTATTGCTTTAACTGGTCAAGGTCACCGATGATGTCTCCTTCGTGAAGTTTAACCGGAGTGTACGGGTTTAATTCTGACACTCGAGGTACCGTTACCTCAGCTCGTGCCTTACCAACATCTTCAGGGTGTAGGAAGAATTGCGAGGAGAGATCGGATATTGTGGCAGGCTTAGGGTCGTACAGTGTGAGGGATTTCACTCCGGCGAGGGCAATGTTCTTCGCGATTTCGACTCCTAGACCTCGAATACCGACAATAAGGACATTCGACGAGCCCATACGCTTCATAGCCTCATGACCTAGAACATATAGCTGTCTGCTGTATAAAGATTCATCAATCTCGCCACGATCGTCCTTTAGCTGCTCGACCGCAGCAGCGGGGCTGTCAACTTGCATCGTGGTATCCTAGACAGTTCTATTAGTGATCTATAAGTTTCAGTTTCCAATAGTGAGGTTAGAGCAATGTAGAAATTCGTAGATAAAGATTTGGTATTATGAAAGCTCTTTGAATGACATAGTGGGGGATTTTATGGGAAGTCAGATCAGGCGCTGGTATCACGTACAGTCATGACTTTCTTGCTTGGACTGGCGGAGCCCTCGCCTGAATGCTGTCTCTTCCCCAGCTTGACTACGTCTGAGAAGCCAACCTGTACTATTCAACGTGGCGATGCTGTTGTTGCCTTAAGCGCCGAGCACTTAGGTGCTATTTTGGAGCAAACACGACGTCTTAGCACAGAGAAAAGCACAGTAAAAACTCAAGGTATGTAATACTGTAAATTTGAGTGAGGTGATCGAGCAACTGTAGATTAAGTGTTCAAGTTTCTAACTTGCTGAGACGGGAATATTGTTGAAGCCGCGAATTACAATAATATTATGCGGTGATGCCATCCGCACTAAAGCCGAACTTCAACCGAAGCAATCCATCCAGGAAGGCATCCCTCAGCAGTCTCACGGAATATACGGAAGGCACAATCATGCGATTTATATCACATTGACCGAATTTCTAATGTCTTCATGACTTTAATTTCGAGCATCGGTCCATATAACTTTAGGTGAAGACTTCTTGCTAACTACATCCATCACTGGATCCAATAGATGTTCATACAACACTAAGAAGGCTTATGAGATCCATATTTTCGAAGATTGTATGATAAATATCTAGTAGCAGTCTTGAGTGCTAAACTCCAAGGATTTCCCCGTTGTAGAGATCATTGCGTAGTGTCGGAGTACAGTCGCTTTTATCGGAGGCCTCTGGGTAGAGTTTGTCGAGCAGTTGATATCGTGCGAACGAATCTCAACATCAGCATTATCTCAGCCGTGCAAATAATACAAAGTCAGTTGATGCTTCGGACCGAACAGCCAGTCAGCAGTGTACCTTAGTCGTTGAGTAACCGTACAGGGGCCGAAGAATCCCAACCGAGATAACGAGAAGGGTGAAACAATGTAGGGAACATCACACAACTGCAGAAAATTATGTAGCTATTGAAAGTTATAGTCCCCAAAGGTAGAAAATGTGATTAAGTAACGCTATGCGATTATTGAATGGCAACTAACAAAGGCCTAACTTGGAACGACAAGGGTGAGAGTAAGGTCCCCATATGCTAGAGTTCACCCAGCGTATAATTCTTCCATAAGGTACTCGTTCGTACAAGAGACAAACAATGATTATGAAGTATAGGTTAAGGTTGTGAAGCAAGAGGAGGTAAGACCCGGACGGAGGTTCGAATTAGGTTGGCTTCATCGTGGCTGTGGCGGCGTCAGATCTTGTGATTAAGTAAGCTAAGCTCTGACGTCGGTTCGGGTTCGATTGACGCTTCCACATTGATCAAGGGGAACAATGAAAGTACCTTACAGTACCGCGACTCGCCTCAGAGTATAAGGGAGAATGTGATTTTCAGGTTGTCTCATATCAGTTCTATGAGTATGAGCGAACTAATAACAGCTACGGTACCTTACAGAATCTAGGTGGAAATCCTAGAAACTAGCCGAAATGGACTCGTCGGTACAACTTCCCGAGACGGAGAAAGACCAAATTAGCATACCAAACCGACCTGAAAATGTCAGATCACAGTCTCACGAAAGCTCCCTGAATGAACTCCCCATAGATGAAACCGAGGACATCGTAACGGAGAAGAGAGATTGTAAGACAAATGCACCAGGAGGTTTGGCGGTGGAGGAGAAGACGTGGGATGACAAGCAGTCAAGTGATCATAGGAGTATTTCGGAGAGCGTTTCTGTACAGCTCGAAGGTGACGATGAAGAGCCTCCTATTCCTCAGTCATTCCAAAGAACCAACAGTCCTCCTGTCATGCAAAGAAATAAGAATGCGGCGTACGGTAAAGTAGGGGATGATGGCATTCACAAGATGCATCGATTCTCGCTATACGAAACAAACACCCGTTTCTACTTGATAGGCGGTGATCTCATGGATAGGCATTTCAGGGTTTTGAAGATTGATAGAACATCGGCCCCTGGTCAGTTAAATATCTTTGAAGACGACATCGTCTATGATAAGCTGGAGATGAACCAACTGCTAAATGCAATCGACGATGGCAATAAACACAACGGGGGTCTTAAACTTAAATGTAGCTCTTGGGGTATCCTCGGGTTCATTCGATTCACTGAGGCTTATTATATGATACTAATAACTAAGAAAGCTCATGTGGCTATGATTGGGGGTCATTATATCTATCAAGTTGACGGAACTGAACTTGTCCCGATCACCACTGGAGCTAGTTCTCGCTTCATGAGAGATCGAAATCCTGAGGAGAGCAGGTTCCTCGGTATCCTGAATAACCTTGACCTTACTCGCTCATTTTACTTCAGTTACTCTTACAACATCACCCGCACATTACAACACAATATAATTAGAGAAAGAGAAGCACTCGCTATGGGAAAGAAGAGCTCGGGTCATGACTTCAACAGCATGTTCGTTTGGAACCAGTATCTGCTTGAGCCAGCATTAAAAGCTATTAAGAGCACCTATGATTGGTGTCTACCCATAACGCATGGGTTCGTCGATCAATCTTCCCTAGATATATTTGGACGCCAGATATATATCACCCTCATAGCGAGACGTTCGAGGTTTTTCGCCGGAGCCCGTTTTTTAAAACGAGGGGCTAACGACCTTGGATATGTGGCAAACGACGTGGAAACTGAGCAAATCGTATCAGAGGAGATGACTACTTCTCTCCATGCTCCTGGGCCCCGCTTGTACGCAAATCCTATGTATACTTCGTACGTCCAGCATCGTGGCAGTATTCCTCTACATTGGACCCAGGACAATACTGGGTTGAGCCCTAAGCCGGATATTGATCTGAATCTCGTAGACCCATTCTACAGCGCTGCGGCTATGCATTTCGACAATCTCTTTGAGCGCTATGGTTCGCCGGTCTTTGTTTTGAATTTGATCAAATCCAGGGAACGAACACCTCGTGAGACAAAACTATTACATGAGTATCAACGAGCGTTACAGTATCTTAATCAATCTCTTCCGAAAGAGCAGAAAATTCAGTATAAAGCATTTGACATGAGTAGAGCAGCCAAAACTCGCGGTTCAGACGTTATAGGTGAGCTAGAAGTAATATCCGAGGACATTCTCCAACAGACAGGTTTCTTCCACAATGGTGATTCTCAGTTTGACACACCTCATGTTCAAAACGGGGTTGCAAGAACGAACTGTACGGATTGTCTGGATAGAACAAATGCTGCACAATTTGTTATTGGAAAGAAAGCACTTGGACGTCAGCTACAAGCTCTGGGTATCATTGAAGGCAACACAGTGGAGTACGATACGGACGCAGTAAACATTTTCACTCATATGTAAGTTTTTTATTTTACCAGCGATTCTCTTCAAAGCTCTGATTAATGTTCAGGTATCACGACCATGGAGATACTATTGCTATACAATATGGAGGATCGCACCTTGTCAACACCATGGCCACATATCGCAAAATCAACGCTTGGCAGAGTCACTCTAGGGATATGGTTGAAAGTTTCAAGCGATATTATCAGAATTCATTTCTTGACGCCCAACGACAAGAAGCGTATAACCTCTTTCTAGGAAATTATATTTTCGTCCAAGGGCAGCCTATGCTTTGGGACCTAACCACAGATTACTATCTCCACCACTCAGATCCTCGCTCCTGGGCTAACAAAGGTCGAAAACATTATATACACTGGTATACTCCGAGTTTTATTGCACCCCGGGTTCTACCATCAGTAAAGAAACCCCAACAGGAGTTGATTGAGAGAGGCGTAATGCATTTTGATGACTATTATTTGGAGTACTATAGACCTCGAGCTATTTCGTCTTTCAGAAAGATCTTCTCGTTCACGATGAACTCAACATTACGTTATCTACCCAAACAAAGTCAAAGAACAGGTCCATTCGACATGAGTCCTTTCCGGGTGCGCAAAGTGGCTACTACAATCGAGACCCCGGACTCTCCAGAGAAGAAACCACCGCGTAAAGGAGTCAAAATAGTAATACCACACAGCGATGAAGAAGCTGTACAACATGTGCCGGTACAACATTCACACACCTCAGGTTCAACTTCTCCCATGAAACAAAGCATCCTGCGAGAGACAACCGTAAGCTTCCCGGAGCTAGAGCCGACTGAAAGCTCGCAATCTTTCACAACCTTCCAATTTGCGGAAAGGGCACAGTGGACCTTCAAGCAGTTCCATAGCAACTCTCTAAATCCTTCCGTCGCGCCTTTGGAGTTGAAAGAGTATCAACGCTACGTCAGCCACCCACTAAACCTTCCTCTGGTGACAACGACAGATGTGCCCGATGATCAGATTAGTCTTACTTTCAGAAATTACGTCGGTGTCGCGGATCGGGAGATGGATGATGAGATTATCGAGGAAGAGCAACTATCGTCCTACGAAGATTTTCTCGTCGTTCCGGAAAATCCGCTAGATATCACGGAAGAAGATGGAAACAAGAAGAGGTACAAAGCTTATAGGCAGTGGTTGAGAGGCAAATCTTTGTTCAAACAGAGTAAGATTGATCCTGAGTATCGTAATGAGGCTGCGAGGAAAGGGTCCTCGAATAATTCATCGTCGGCGTTGGAGGTTTAATTCTATGTTTTTTAATCTCATGATACTTTGGAATCATCTTTCTGTTAACAAAGATGCTAACCGTTAGATTTCTAGATCTTTTAGAACCTACGATGGATGAGAGAAAAGGAGCAATGTAGAATGACTGGTTGAGACACCGTTAGAAGCGACTAGAACCTTTCTATCTTCTGAACTGCAATGAAACTTTTCCAAATTTCACTATTGATACTCGTTTTTGATCTACGAAGCATAATCATGAACCAATATTCTTTTGGCTTCATTATAATTTTCAGCCTTGCTCATATACCTCTCACCTCCCTTATCGGGTATCTCACCTCCTATGCCTTACTTCATCAAGCAATCTTCTCTTTGCCGTACTGGAAGGAAAAATATACACTGGGAATGCGCAGTCATATAAATGTCATACAAATGTTGATTCTGGTACTGGATGCCTGTCTCTGACGTGTATCTAACTCTACTGTACAGGTGAGTCTAGAAAGTACGGAGGACTCCCAACCGTAGGTGCTACTTCACCATACCGACGGATAACTCTTGTAGTCATCCAGAAATCGTACAGAGGGCTCTTGACATCCCACATTTGCAGTGAAGAAAACACACTATGAGTACCACAGCGCTGTCTAGTAACCTGCGATGTGTCACACCTCAATACCGTACCCTTCAGTCACGATGGATGACTTGTCTCGAACAGCACAAACTCCCCCATAGCTTCTCCTTTGTCTCAACTACAACCCCCTTTGTCAAATAAATCCCAAATACTAAACTAACACAAAGACTCCATCGATTTTAGACACAGCAAAGCCGACCTCACGGACACGCAATACTATTAACACAGTCTTTGTCTTCTTCAACCCCTTAAACACGTCCTAATGCACACACATATCCCGGGAGATAATAAACCTAACCCCCAAAAAACACCTAAACGACAATTTCACCAGTACTCAATCCAACGAACCACAAAACTACCAAGTCAAATCAAACCTAACACACCCACCAAGAAAAAAAAAGAAGACCAAAATGTGCCACCGCACAATCGTCCCCTACGCCTGCGGCTGCCTGCCCCCAACCCCATACACCCCGTGCCCCAGCGCTCTCGCCCTTAACAAATCCACCGTCACCACCACCTCCTCCCCCTCCTTCACTTCATCAACCTCACCATCTCACGAAAAAATCCAATGTTCTCCGGAAAAGAGCCACGACAGCATCATCTTCGTCTCTCAGATAAAGTGTCTGGCGCATACGACGCGCGGCGAGGTCGAGGCGTATAACGCGCATTATAGGGCGAGTCCGGGGCAAGGTGGGGTAGGGAATTTTGTGCTGGGGTGGAGGGGGGAGGATGGGGGGGAGTTATGAGGGGGAGCTGGGTTTGGGTTTGGGTTTCGGGGTTGTCATAGGGATGACGGGAGTAGTAGTAAGGTACCTTAATGATGATTGCGAAATGTGAGGTAGAAGTGAGCGAGAAATGACCTACTCTTTCCGGAAGGAATACTGGTCTAAGGTAGTAAATTTGGGATAGTGGACGTGGAAGGAGAATGTGGCGCTCTTTTCGGAAGGAGCTAACCTGAACCCTTGGATTTTTGGGTTTGGAGATGAGAATATTACCTTAAGGATCATAAATCTCGGTAATCAAAAGATAGACTTGGGTAAAGACTTGGACATGTAGTACTTGAAAAGGAGATGAGCAATTGACCAATAATGCAAAAGTGCTTATTTTGTCTATAATGCTACATGCAGGATCGATGACATAGGGGAATCTTCCGGGATCGCAATCATAACCTCTATATCTCCCAGTATACGCCTGACTTAAATGCTAAGACATATGCTCTTATATCAATTCATAGATTCATCCACCCAACCGTTAAAAAATGCATATCAGGATTCAATATGTGATCAGTTATCCCGACCCAATCGCTCCTCTTCGTCATCCATGAGCTCCCACGCAGGTCGATATTTCGAGGTATTTTTCCAAATATCCGGCAGATGTGTATATTTACCGTTCTCAATGGTCTCTGGAAGTTTGATGCGTAAGAGCTTTGGGTTTGGATGGGTATCTCTGGTACCACCTAGGGATGTGTAACCTTGATCATAAAGACAGCAGTATGGAATCTTAAGATGACAGATAAACTATAGAACGAAACCCGTCAGTATAGATTCGTATTTTTTGTCCCTTCGAAAGATTAAATGTATGACGTACTGTCCAGATATCAACATAATGCCAGTCTATGACAGGGTGTATCCTCATAAAATCGGGCCATCCATGATCTGTGCGATCGAAATGTGTCAGGTATGTACCGTGGGGATCTGTTCGTCTTGTTCCTACGAATATAGCTTGTACATTTGGCTTCTCCTGTAGATAGTCGGTCAATGCACCTTTCATTGGTGCGGAGTAGCGGGATAGATTTAAATTGTACTGTCGGGACGTCTTCTCGACGAACTTCGTCACCTCTTCAAACGGATCGGAAGACTGGATGAAAACGCATTCAAGCGATGTTGGACGGAAGTTAGAAGACTTGAGTGTTTTGGAGTGTAGGGCGGCTAGATACAAAACGAGAAGAACGAGACAGTCTTTCCCTCCATTATATGAGAGGGATAGCTCATCAAGACTAAATGAACATTATTAGCTCTTTCTGGTACTGGATGCAGTAACTGTAGGAGCCAAGTTCATGGTGTATGATCCTCATAATTAGACGTCATTGCGTTTATTTTTGCAACGTAGACTACGTACCTGTATTTTTCCAATGCTTCCTCAATCACTCTCAAACTTATTCTCGTCTGGGCTTGTACATTCTCCAGCCTCTTCTTCTCCTTATCCGTGCAATTCCAGTCTGCGGGGGTCTCTGCTAAGAAGGTAGTGATGCGACTATGGATGATTGAACACATTTCGGAGAAGGGTATGGGTTCATCGGGGATGAGTGAGGCTTCATCCTGGGGCATTGCTATAAAAGAGCAGTAGCTGAAACATCAAAACTTGAACGGTGGAGGCGAACAAAAAGGACGGAAGAGGCTGATGTTGCCTGGCGATCGCTGCATAGAGAAGATTCGATGGTGAATCCTATTATTGATCGGACCTTGGGAGATTTACCGTTGGTGAAGAGTTTAGGGTAGTCGAGGTTACGCGCACCAGACGAAGCCGTTCGGTCCAAAAACGCGGGAGGAGGAGGGGCGGAAAATGCCCCGCCACGACCTCAGACGGGCGGAGAAGCGCAGAGGCAAAATGGGCGAAACACCCAAAACGCGGCCCTATTAAACATTTCAGATAGCCTCGGTGATCTCGGTGATCTCGGTGACTCGAATTAGGGCTTAAGAAGGCTTAATAAAGAGGGGGAATAATGATCTCTAAAGTACAGAGTAGGTACTGTACACTACCCCTCCGGCCCATTTTCAAGGTGCCCATGCCCCACCAGCAGTTGACTTACTCGTAATATCTGTGTTACCTTCCTTACACAGACGATGCTCCCATAAGCTCAAGTAGTAAGGCAGGCGCCTAAGGGACATTTATATCTACACCTCAATAAGAATCCTTAGATGGATTAGCCTATTATCGGCGCTTCGGTCTCAACAACAACCTCAATTGTTGAGTGGATGAGTAGGATCTGTTTCCCTGGATACTATGTGCAGCTGGTTCTTTTCCTCTTGCATTGCGGCATTCATGCAATGCATGTTTGCAATCCCTTTCGTATAGCCGTGAGTTACGATACAGTAGAAATCAAATAACGTGGACAATGTTCCCTCTTGCTTGTGACGTAATATCAATCTGGAGAAGCTGACGATTCTCTAAAGGGTACGGGCGATACGATGAAGGTGTTTTAAGGAGACTTATGAGTCCGTAAGTCGTACAAAGTTGATGGTTCTTGTACAAAAATAACAATATTACCCGACGGGTCTTGAAGGACCAACTGCCCTTATGCGACTCATCCTTGCCAAAGAAAACATTGGCATAAGCTAAGGAAGTGAAGTGTGCATCTCCTCATACCCCCCTAAACCCCCCCCCCCCCCCCCCCCCCCCAGAACCCCCCTCCCGTGGTTCACCCACTTTTGGTCAGCAAAGACTCTTATGGGCTCACCAATTCGGTATCGGCAAGGTATCGGTGAGGTGGAGCATATGAAGGGAATATACCTTATGTGTAAGGTTATGGAATAGCGTGTAGACCTTCATCCTATGGGCAGGACTTTCCATATCGGATGTGTGAAATGATTGGCGAACACCCTACCTTACTGTACTAGCCTCGATCCACGCACAACCTTCCAAAAGCCACTCACTTGCAGACTTGCAGACTCGCAGACTTGCTGCAAAAATTCCTTCCAAAACCCTCCCGTCACAGCCGTACTACAATTGGCATAGTATAATCGAGATGGGCACGCCAAATTCCCTCCCGCTCGCGCTAGCAAAAGCCTGCAAATCATATAGATTTACATTCACTTCCCTACTCCAGCATATCCGAACCATATACTATCATTTCTCTCTCTCACCGTTATTCTCACCCCAAATCACTTTGCATGTAGGATTCCGAAGCCCTCTAGGCATATTTCGTCCGGATCAGATACTCGGCATAGCAGCTCTTTGAAATACTCGAGCACGACCGTAACCTATTCTCCTGGTTCAAGCATCAGCTTCCATCCTCGTCGTGCACAGATTTTCTTCAAAATGAGTCCCGGACCAACAAAACCAGACGAGAGCTCTCCGCGAGCATTCTCCAACCCTTTCCGGTCACCATTGGGTTCGTTTGCCTCCTCTTCTCCCATTGCTGAAGCATCAATTGCTCGTGATATCGAGGATGGATACTTCGATTCCAATTTCGAAGACGAGGATGATTACTCCGAATCGAATACCCTACGGCCCAGATCCCATTCGGCGGGGTCGTGTGCATCATGTCATAGGCCTAGCTTCGTCTATGGCTCAAGACCAACCTATGTCGGTGGTCTTTCCGTGCCGGAACAGAGCTTTATGAGTTGTCATGAGGGTCGGATGACATTGGAAGATGCTAGAAGTCTATTAAGAGACAATGGATTGGTACCACCCAAACATCCAAGGAACAGGTCGAATAGTGGAAGCTTTCCGGCGAGGTTGTATAGGGCGACGAGTTTACCTGGGATAAAGATAGGGAAGCAAGACGACGAAGAAAGCTCTGGAGCAAATGGACAAGACGACAGCCTATCGGAAACAACCGCATTGCTCGGGGATTCGACGAAACCATATGGAGGACTAGATACCAGGGAGCATATCGACAAAAAATGGGGTATGAGGAATTCCAGATCCATGTTGTGGATATAGTTTATGCTGACGCGATGCAGACGAAGCAATGGCAGGAGGCAAGATCAATACATCCTGGCAACGAGAGTCGAAAGTGCGACCCCTTTTTTCATGCTACTCCACCACAGAAACAAATCTAACATTTTTCGACGTGCAGGTGCTTGTAAAATATTCTCGACCTCTGATCCTTACCTTTCTACTTCAGTATTCCCTTACGATGGCTAGTGTCTTTGTAGTCGGGCACATAGGAAAAGTGGAACTTGGTGCTGTCAGTCTAGCAGCCAGTAAGTATCATAAAGCCATAAATAAATTTTAATAGATTCTTATAATATACCAGTGACTGCAAACATCACGGGATATGCAGTCTATCAAGGCTTGGCAACGAGCTTGGACACCCTCTGTGCTCAAGCTTACGGATCGGGACGGAAGAAGCTCGTTGGCGTACAGTTGCAACGGATGGTCTTCTTCCTGTGGTTGATCACTATCCCCATCGCCATCATATGGCTAAACGCAACCTCTATTCTCAAGGCCATCGTACCGAATGAGCAGACGGCCATTCTAGCCGGTCAGTATCTCAAGATCTTACTCATAGGTATTCCTGGCTATGCTGCATTCGAGTCTGGAAAGCGATTTGTACAGGCCCAGGGCCTCTTCTCCGCGACGTTGTATGTCTTACTGTTCTGTGCACCGGTCAACGCGTTGATGAACTATCTCTTCGTATGGGTAAGCATACAATACTCTACCCTCTTTCATTTGAGGATACTAATATTACCCCTCTAGCATTTTGGTTGGGGTTTCATCGGTGCTCCCATCGCTGTCGCCTGCACTGAGCTACTTCTCCCTACGACACTCTTCGCCTATGTCTACTTCATTAATGGTCGTGAGTGCTGGGGTGGCTTCGAGCGACGTGCTTTCAGGAACTGGGGGCCTATGATTCGACTTGCAATCCCCGGTCTTGTCATGGTTCTGGCTGAGTTTCTCGCCTTCGAAATTCTGACACTCAGCGCGAGTTGGATATCCGTTGACCATCTAGCGGCCCAGTCAGTCTTGCAAAGTGTTACTGCCCTTACTTTCCAAATTCCTTTCCCCATGTCGATTGCAGCCTCGACTCGCATCGCCAACCTGATTGGTGCATCGTTACCAGTACCGGCTAAGACAGCGGCGAAGGTTGCGCTGGTTGCGTCAATCTTTGTCGGTGTCCTTAATATTACCCTCTTGAGCAGCCTGAGAAACTACATCCCGAGACTATTCACTAGGGAGGAAGAAGTTATCACACTTATCGCCAACCTGCTTCCCCTCTGTGCTGCTTTCCAGCTCTTTGACTCTCTGGCCACTACGTGTAACGGCATTCTGCGCGGACTAGGAAAGCAAGAAATTGGTGGTTACGTCGCGCTGTTTGCGTACTACGTTGTAAGTTTTGCAGCTTGAAAAAGCGATATATGTGAAGCAAATCGACTGACAGACATAACAGATCGCTATGCCCATTAGTTTTGGAACATGCTTTGGACTCCACTGGGACCTCTATGGGCTATGGGGCGGGCCCGCCATAGCTCTTGGAGTGTAAGTGCATCAGTTTTTCCTCTCTAGTTTCAGACGGGCTAACATTGTCATAGTGTTGCTGTAGTAGAGGGAATCTTCATTTATTACTTCGATTGGCAGCAGGCTGTTGACGATGCGAACCTGAGGAATAGTGCCGCATAAACTCGACGGAATCCAACGACCTTCGAGCTGAATCATATTCCATCTAGAAGACTTGCGATCTGAACCGACTTTTGATCTATCCCACCTGCAAATGGATCCTCTCGCGGCCTTGACGGTTTGCGACCAAAATAAAGTTTTTATTCGCAATTTTTAATGTTAATAGATCTAGAGGGGTGTTCATATGGTGTTCATAGTGTTTGTTTCCTAGTCTGGTGTTGATGGAGTTGGACAGGATGGGGTAGTCCTCCCCTCTTCTGGTGTTTCCCCACCTTATTTCATCCCATTTCTTGTACTCTGCTTCCTATATCCTCTTTTCGTAGCATGTTTCACATATTTTCAATTTTAGCAATTTGGGATACCAAAAAATGGAAGGAGTATTGATGGCGTTTTCGATCAATTTAAATTGATAATTAGTATTCAACAATTTCAAAAGTTGAAATTTTATTATACCAGAGTTTGTTTCTCTTTTAGTCACTCTACAATCATCGCTCGACGTATTGTTTCTCCACGCAAGACAACGGATCGACTTGCTGGACCTCCAGGGCAATATCCCCCTTCCGTACGATCAGAGTTGGATCTCTCTGCACTGTAGTACCTATATATCTGCTCCTGGACTTACAATAGCATTCCTTCACTTCCCAAGCCGTTACTTGATTACATTGAGTACATATAGCCTGGTCGGACCTCTTTAAATCTGTACTCGTACACCAAACCGATTCCAAAGGTTGAGCAGATGCACCATACCCGGGCTCTTATGAGTTTATACCTGATTTTTTTTCAGTTAGTTAGAAACCCGCAACACTTGGATCTAAACCGTAGGCCGCGTTGTTCGTTTCATGATGTGTTAATCCTTACTCGGAGTTACCCCTATTGTTGCAACGTTGTAAGATAAAATATGCGAGAAAGACGTCAGATTCGCCAACGTAGAAGAGGTGGTGGACGTTCGAAGAGGATTGTAAAAGGCTTATGATGTGAATGCTCACGGATAGAGAAGCAATGCTCTGAGGGGACGTTAGTGAAACGAGTGTTCGGGCGTAGAGTTCTTTTTTGAAACGTTTTGGACAGGGGGCAGAAATGGAATAATTGATTCAAGGAGGTTATCTTGTCACAAAGAGTAAGGTATTGACCTCTGAACTGAAGTTTATTGTATAAGCTAACATCATTCTGCGCGTTTGGGTTGTAATATAAATCGAACCAGCCTCGAGATTCCGCCTTGTCTCCAAATACGCTCATATCATTGGATCCGGTTACTCCAGCAACGTCAATATGATCAATCTATCCTCTCGATTAATTGATGATTGCATACTAAGTTCCCTTAAGAGTGTCTAGAATTTGGCCTTTCATTATTACTAGAAATATGGTGGGCATGATGTGCTGCCATAACCAATATTGGCGAGGGCAGGCACGCAAAATACTATGCCCTAGGGTTTATTCACGCAATCTCTCCTATCTCACGTGCAACCACATGTTTCCCACCGCAAAACTTACGCTTTTCTTTCCAAAGTCACGCGTTATCCACACATATCATTTTCTTCACCAAATTCCACCAGGTCAAACCAGAGACCCCACATGCACCTTATAAAAACCAAGTTCCCTCCCATATTTTCGGATTGCGGCCTTGGCCGAGTGGTGCACTAGTATTTCGCTATTAAACGACCCAACCTCCTGCGTCACGGGTTCGAGACACTGCGGCTGCTTAAAGATATTCGCGTTTAAAGCTTGAAAGAAGCCTTCTCACCAAGCACCGTAGTGATTCGCCACAGACAACGATTTCGAGGTTTCTGGGATCCTTCGGGATTTTCTTTTGCAAATTTTTTTCTTTAACGTTTTAAGACAATGCACGTCTACAGGCTATATCTGATGATGGTGTATGTTTTTTTAACTCCTAGATCATGCCCTTTACCGATAGCTTCCTTTTTTTTTGCTTTTATGATCCTTGATGTCGTTGTGGTGGTGGAGTTTTACAAAGAGCTGCGACATATGAGAGAAAGATGATGGCGCTATTCGATGATACGACACCACAACTGAGAACAAAATAGAAAAAGATCGATGAGGATATCGCATGGCAGAGTCATCAATAAGCAAATTATATGCGTATAAGTAATCTCGAGTACAGTCTCTAAGTCGACGAACATATCATCGGTCGTTAGCTTGCGCGATATCGAAAACCTTTATCCAACACTACCATCCCTCCACCACGAACTGATCTTAAGGTCCTCTCAGCAGATGGGCTCTCAGCAGATCAACTCTCACCACCTTCACCACCACTACGCCAGTCGAAAACGCCTCATCCCATTCCAGCCCTCAAGACTCAGAACCAGACCTAACCAAGCCTATCAAACCTCTTTACCCCGAGAGCTAGCAACATCCACTATCAAACCACTTCGTTTCGCTAGTCAACACCAATCAATACAACATACCCTAGCGGCCTCCCCTTCTCCATCTTACCACGCAAGGGCAAGACTATCTATTCTGAGCCCACCAACTCCGATACCACCAGCGACGAAGATGAGGCATTCCCGCTAAAGAAGACGGAATCGAGCATGATGGAAGAGAAATAGAGCATCAGGCTTATACCCTACTATTATAGGTATAGTGGACAGTCTACAGTTCACAGTTCACAGTCTACAGTCCACAGTTGACGACTCTTCGCATATCGCAGTATAACCGCGGGAGATGATCGGGGGTGGTTACCGAAGACAGCGTCTTACCACACCATCACACATCACATATCGCATCACAAAGAGACGGGTCGGATAGTGATGGTTACGCCGGACATGCAGGGTATTTCGAACATACGGTATATGATGACGCCAGACGTAGAGGGATGGAAGT